>JARJDR010018482.1:0-13250 GCA_030264135.1 Myllaena sp. GC000078 | reverse complement strand
TCGCAATGTTGTTTGACTAGAAATACAGTAAGGAGTTGGAGTATATCGCGCAGTGTTGGGCCAACATGTGCAAAGGCAATCCATTGGTCCACGATATATGTCGTGCAACAAGTAATTCATTCAAGTCTCCATAATCAAAGAAAAACCAACGTAGAATTTTTTTTTGTGGTTTAGAAGAACATCAGCATGTTGGGCAGAATTTGGGTTTTCTGAACAGCACCAACGCGCACACCAATATCAAGGATACAATGCGGCAGCTGGTGATGTACTGGTATGATGAAGTCGCCATGTTCCGGCGCGAATGGGTGCGCGACACACAGGACAGGTATATACCCAACAAAAAACCGTACATAACAAATTTCTCGTTGTTTCTCGTCTTCAGAGGACCAAGTGTCAAAGTTGGTCACTACACCCAAATGCTGTGGGCCGACACGGACACGCTTGGATGCGCGTTGACCGCCTACAAAACCCCCAATCCGAACGCGGCTATTAAACAGGAGCCCATCAAGCAGAAGCACCCCGTCTACGGGGAGATTATCATCCTCCCGCCAAAGATCAACAAAAAGTGGCACCATCTTCTCTTGGTGTGCAACTACTCGCCGGGTGGGAATTACCTAGGCGCGCCGCTGTATGAGGAGGGTAAACCGTGCAGCGGGTGTCCCAAGAACAAACCCTGTTCAAGGTATGAGGCAATGTGCGGTGAGCGCACGGATGTGCGTCAAGACAACTTCACACCCTTCTTCCGTTTCTAATTAGAAATACAAAGTTTAGTGTTTAAAGAGTTAGGTAATAATAAAGTAATTTTAATTTAGAATGTAAATCATAATAGCAAGGATAATGAAGTTGGCGATGGTCTTTGATGGCGACGAATGGTTCTTGTTGTACAAAGTGATGGTGATGTTGTTGGAGGTGATATTGCTGAGCTGATCGTAGTACTCGTGCGCAACGAGCACTTGCTTTGCGCCTAAACGTATCAAAGCCAGGTAGGTGGCGGAGGGTAGACCTTTGGTGAGATTGATAGCTTCCCCTTCGCTATTCTCCTCTTTGAGCGTGAACACCAGACACGTGATGAGCCTCTCGACATTCTGCGCCGCCACCAGGTAGTCATGCGGTTCATACTGCTCCCCGTAGTACACCATTAACCGTTTCAACTGCATATTGTTCGCCGCCCATGTCGAACCGGAAATATACTCGCGCGGCGCAAAGCGCGCATTTGCAAGCGCACCCCTCCATCGTTTCGAGTACCCTTCGAAACTCAACTGATAGTTGAGGAGCATCGCCTGCAAATGCAACCGCTTCCCACCGGGTATCACCTTCTGATAGCGATACGAATACATCAGCTCGTCGTAGACAAACAAACACTTTCCTTCATCCCCCGACTCGAGGGAAGATTCCAAGCGGTTGTAGTTGATTGCAAAGTACGGCATCGCCAGTAGAACGCGCACCGCGGTGAGATTCATCGTCGGAATTTATTCAAAAACGATAATGACATTGCATGACATCAAACATCAAGCGACTTCCGTTTCGGTGCATTCACTACCGGGTGCGACCTCCATCAGATTGTCTAGCGACGTGCTGTTACCATTATCGGGAATGGCAAAGAGGAACTTGATGTAGTCGTCGGGTAATTGCGATTCACGTGCGCCTTCGCGAATTGTATCTACGTAAGACGTGGACGGCATCCGCTCGCGAGGGAGTGCCGCGATCTTAACTGGTTCGTCTGAGAGCATGAGGCAGTGCTGGTACATGCGGCATAGGAGCATGCTACCGTTTTGGCGTTCGATGCAATGCTCCATCACGCGGTAGATGCCCTCGTCGACGCCTTCCTGCTGGTCGAGGTGTTTCATGTCCTTCCGGTCGATGCGCCAGATCGAACCCCACACGGTGCGGTTGTCGGTTGGCACCACCGTCGCCACCGCACCGCGCCATTTGTCCGAGTAGCCGATGAAGTCCAGTCGGTAGTTCTCTAGCTTGCCGATGTCCACTCGCATTGCCGAGGGGTTGTTGATGTGGATGCGCTTCGCAAGCAGATTGCTGCCGTAGGCGAAATAGTAGAAAGTCATCTTGTTACTGGAACTTGGGGTCCAGAATTTTTCAAACCGATGCAAATTGGTCAAAAGCAATAGAGAAAGGATACCATAGATCACGAAAAGATTTTGCGTCATTATTTTGTGTTTGACAGGAAATGATTTTGTTTTTGAAGCTGTTTCTAGATTTGAAAGTATTAGGTACGTGTGCCATTTAGTTTTAATGTTTTTCTTAAAGATGCTGCAAAAGTTATTAATTCCAATGAATAGTACGGCAATCTGGTTCATGCTGAAGCCTCATCATTAAACTTTATTTTCCAGTAATTTTTGTTTCGCCGAAATGTAATTATCATATTATTATTGCACGACGTGTCAACTTTTGTGCCATCAAATCGTAATTCGCGAGAATCGTTACTTTTTGTATCCATTTGAAGAAAAAGCCGTTGAAAGTTATCGTTTGGTGTGTGAAATGTACGGGTGCATATGCACCATCGCAACAAATGTGAGAGTCTAGTTTCGACGGTTTAAAAATGGTGATTTTGACGTCGAAGATAAAGTCCGTGCAAATTATCTAGATAGGTTTGACAGGTTAGGGCCTCTCACTCTCATTCAATACAAGCGCGTAGGTGCGAACGAGAGAGAACGGATATCGTTCTCTCTCGTTCGAATCTACGCGCTGGTATTAAATGAGAGTGAGAGGCACTAACCTGTCAAACCTATCTGGATAATTTGCACGGACCTTAAGGACATGCGGGTCAGCTGAAAAAGTTTGAACACGCCGAATTGGAGAAATTATTGAATAAAAATTCCAGTCAAACATGATAAGCTGATTCGCACTGCTTAAAATTACTCGGAATGATCGAAAAGGAAGAAAATATGGCCATGTTGCGGTGAAAGACATGACAAGGTCATCCTGCAAAACGACAACAATCAGTCGCATATTGCGGAGATTGTTAAAAACCACCTCGAAACAATTAAGTAGGAACTTCTAACCCTCCTCGGTGTATAGCGCAAACATTGCTCCTTCTGATTATCACCACTTCCGATCAGTAACCTTTAGCCTGGCCGATCAGCACTTCCGGTCTTACGAAGAAGTCAAAAATTGGGTCGATGACAGGATAGCGGCCAAAGATGTCGAGTTTTTCCGTCGCGGAATTAGGATGCTACCTGAAAGATAGGAAAAAGTAGTGACTATAGCGATAAGCAATATTTTGAAAATTAAATTTGTCCACAATTTTTCGCAATAAAAGAGCAAATGTTGTCAAAAAAATCGCAAAATAAAGTGGCGCACCCTATAGTACGCTTGAATCGATAATAGTAATTAACAATTATCTAATCGTGCTCTTGAAAATACACATTGCGCAAACACGTGGCCAACGCGTACAAACAAAACATGTAACATGTTATTAAAGCGGCCTTGAATCGAGTCGTTCATTGAGACCTCCAATCGTGAACTCGCAGTTCCCAGCTCGCAGTTACTCATAACACATCGTACAATTCTTTATTTATTCATCATGCGGTGCTCTCTTAAACAATTCCTAAACTTCTACAAGAAACCACCAGTTTTAAGATGTCTTCAACATTTTTCTACAACCTCCGAAGACAGTTGGTCGTCAGCAAAACCTTATTCAGCGATACCTGGTCCACAACCATTGCCTATTATAGGCAATACATGGCGTTTTCTTAAAAGGGACATTCTCAAATTGGGCGCCAAGTGAGTACAAGTAAAATAAGTAACAAGGGCAAATGCATGGCTAAAATTTTATAGTATGCGCACGAATTTTGGGGACGTAGTGGCCATACGTAAAATAGTAGTTTTTGGAGATGTTGTCTTCCTGTTCAACGTGAAAGACATTGAATGGATGCTGCGCAATGAAGGACCTTACCCAATGCGCGATGGTCTGAAGTCCATCGACGACTACCGCCAGGGCATTCGCAAGGACCTCTTTGGCGACACCTACGGCTTGCTCAATGGGCAAATGGAAAAGTGGGGCACCTTCCGAAGCGCGGTGAACCCAATAATGTTGCAACCGCGCGTGACACAACAATATATACCTGGTTTGAATGATATTGCCGATGAGTTTGTGGGACAGGTGCGGCGATTGAAAGGAGAGCATCCACTTGGCGAAATGCCCAAGACGTTCATACATGAAATTAACAAATGGGCGTTTGAATCGATTGTGTACATTGCGCTGGACACGCGATTGGGTTGTCTCGGGCCGAATCCATCCGAGAAGTCCCAACTGGCTATTCAACACATTCAAAACGTCTTTAAGTTGCTTGAAGAGTTGGACTTCAAACCGACCGGTGTTTTGCATAAAAAGTTTAAAACACGCAAATTAAGGGATTACATCAACAGTCAGGAGTTCTTCACAAAGTAATACTTGAAGCACTTGAATTTGGGTCCAAATATTTGTTGAATTTAGTTTGACTGTAGACTTGATTCATGACGCTGATCTGCGTATCAAAGCAGATGCCAACTATGCATCCAAGCCGGAGCATGAAAAGAGCGTCTTTGAAAAATTGGTCGCCAAGGATAAAACCGTAGCGTTGATAATGACTTTGGACATGCTTTCGGCCGGAATCGATACTGTAACCACTAACCACTAACATTGTAATCAATCAGTTGACTAATTGAAGATTTATTCAGACTGGCAAAACCTCCGGTGCTGCTTTATATTTCCTCGCAAAGAATAAAGAAGCTCAGGATAAACTCCGAGAGGAACTCATCCACTTACTGCCGAGCAAAACCACACCAATCACAAAATCCCTGTTGGACGAAGCCAAATATCTGCGGGCGGTGATCAAAGAGACGCTACGAATGTCGCCGATTTCGCATTCGACCGTGCGCAAAACCACCAAAGATATGGTGATTGGCGGCTATCAGGTTCCCAAACAGACGCTGATTTTGATGCCCAACATTTACCTATCCATTGGGATTGATGAACACTTTGATAAACCGGCCGAATTTCGACCGGAGCGTTGGATGCGCACTGATGGAAAGCACGACGCGGTGAGCGCGTTTGCCAGTCTGCCATTCGGTTTCGGGCCGCGCAGTTGCATTGGGCGGCGTATGGCCAACATGGAGATGGAGATCCTGATTGCGAAGATGGTGCGCAATTTTCAATTCGACTGGCGATATGAAGACATGCGGTTTGAACAGAAAATGTTCTACGGTATCGCTGATCCTCTGCGGTTAACTCTTGGGGATGTTAGTAAATAAGCTGACTTTTGGGCGCCGGTTAGTTTTAAAGATTTTCTTAAGGATGCTGCAAAAGTTATTAATTGCAATAAATAATACGGCAACCTGGTTCATGCTGGAGCCTTATCATTAAACTTTATTTTTTATTTATATACTTATTATCAAAGATGTGTATGAAATAAAAGTTTTCTATCAGTTGATTTCAATGGCATTCCTACCACTCGACCTTGATTGCCAATATAATCAACTTTAATTATATAACGTGTACGGCGGACGACCTTGTACGCACTCATTCTCATAAACATCTGTTTGCTTAGTTATTTCGATCGAGTTTTCTAGGCCAAAAATATTGCCAGCGTTCAGTATTCGCTGCAGTGTTGTGATATGTGAATAGTTCTGTGATCAACATGCGTCTAGTACGAGTATTAAATGCAAATAATTTCAAATCCGTGATTCGAAGTTATTCAACTAGTGGTACAACTTGCCCAGCACATGACAAGAAACCTTCTACAAAATTTACCATTGATTATGATACAAAACCGGAAAACTGGAGCAATGCAAAAGCTTTTAAGGACATTCCTGGCCCACCACCGTTACCCGTCGTTGGGAATATGTGGTGGTTTGTTGCATGCCGGGATTTCGTCAAAATGAGCACATAGTACAAAATATCAACTCATAAACTTTCATTCTACTCACTATCCTTAAATTTAGTTTTCGCAAACGCTATGGAGACGTGGTAATAATGCGTAAAATGCTCTCATTTGGCGACTTCCTCTTCCTGTTCAACGTGCGTGATATCGAATGGATGCTGCGAAATGAAGGACCCTATCCGACACGAGACGGTTTTCAAACTTTACATTATTATCGCACTGAAGTGCGGAAAGATTTATTTGACAACACGCTTGGATTGCTAGGGTTTGATAACTAAATTAGTATTTACTTACTTAGCTGATTAGAAGTTGATGGTTTATAGAAATTTTGAACCATGGGCAAAATTTCGCACCACGGTCAATCCAATCATGATGCAACCACGAACCACATCACAATACATTCCTGGAATAAATGCAATTGCTGAAGAGTTCATCGAACATGTGCGACGCTACAAAGCGGCCGATGCGCACGGCGAAATGCCGAAGGATTTTATTCAGGAGCTACAGAAATGGGCGTTTGAATCCCTTGCGTATATCGCACTCGACA
The DNA here is from genome assembly GCA_030264135.1 of Myllaena sp. GC000078. Taxonomy (NCBI): domain Eukaryota; kingdom Metazoa; phylum Arthropoda; class Insecta; order Coleoptera; family Staphylinidae; genus Myllaena; species Myllaena sp. GC000078. The sequence continues at coordinate 6,824 of JARJDR010018482.1, read as the reverse complement.
CGCGATTAGGATGCCTTGGACCACAGCCCAGTCAGCAAGCCCTCATGGCGATGACGTCCAGTCAACGCATCATGGACTTGAATTTCGAGCTGGACTTTATGCCCACCGGTATACTGCACAAAAAGTTCAAAACGGCCAAGTGGAGAAGTTATATTACCAGCCAAGACTTCTTTACCAAGTTTGCAATTGTTCAATCATGCCCGGAAAGAAATAACAATGAATTTGTAGTTTGACCTTGGAGTTCATTGATAAAGTCGAACAACGAATGAAGACTGATGCAAACTACGCCGCGAAACCTGAGCAAGAGAAAAGTGTGTTTGAAAAGTTGGTGATGAAAGATAAAAAAGTCGCGATGGTGATGGTGCTGGACATGCTCGCAGCAGGAATCGAGAGTGTAAGTGCTGAATAACCTCACTTGCACTGCTCATTAACTATTTCATTCCTAGACTGGTAAAGCGTCAGGTGCGATTCTTTACTTCCTGGCTAAAAACAAACCGGCTCAAGACAGTCTACGCGAAGAACTGCTTCGCTTGCTACCAACTAAAACCACTCCAATTACCCAAGCCATTATTGAAGATGCCAAATATTTGCGCGCTACCATCAAGGAAAGCCTACGAATATCACCAATCGCCCATTCAACCGTGCGCAAAACGACCAAGAACATGGTGGTCGGCGGTTACCAAGTCCCCCCAAACATACTCATCATGATGCCGCACATCTACCTTTCCACCGGCATCGATGAGCACTTCAAAGACCCGATGGCATTCCGTCCCGAACGCTGGCTGCGTGAAGCAAAAGCTTCGGAGCAGGTGAATCCCTTTGTAAACCTACCATTCGGCTTTGGCGCTCGCAGTTGCATCGGGAAACGCATGGCCAACATGGAGATGGAAGTGTTTATCGCCAAGATGATCCGCAACTTCCACCTAGACTGGCCGCACAAGGACATGACCTTCCGACAGGACTTGACCTACGGTATCGCTGATCCGTTACGCATTCGCTTGACAGATGTAACCAAATAAATGTCAATTTCAACCAATTGCACCAGTGTCCTGCATCCTGCAAACCAGTGTACTTAAGTAGTTTGTGCTTCTTCCTAAGAAGTCATGGCTTTTAAATATCCCAATAAAACGCTGGATAACGATGAGAACTTCAACTCAGCAATGGTGTACATCCTGCTCATCACGGGATGCATCATCCTCTCGATAGCCGCGCAACGCTTGGTGGACCGCCTGCTAAAGGTCGTCATCTACAGCAAGATCTTTCTGTTTATAGGCGCGATTATGTTCGCGTATATAGGCACGCGCATGGGCTGGCACCGGTTCGACATTATCAACGAGCACGTCCCGCAGAAGTTGATCGCGACCATGTACTACCCGGTGTATCTGCTGCACGCGTTATACAACTTGAATCTGAAGCGGTTTTTCAAAGACATGCCCATTGTGATCCTGTACTGCTCGTTGCTGGTGGCGTCCGGCTTCCTCGTCGGTTACCTGATGAAGTACCTCTACAGGGATATGGCAACCATTGACATGCTGCTGATTGCCACCACGTCGATGACCACCGAACCAGTGTACATGATTGCGTTTCTTTCGCTCAACGACAGCCATCAGAACGTGTTGAACTATCTCCGCGGCGAGTCCATTATGTCTCTGTTTCTCACTTTCCCGATCGTTGACTACCTCCTGCAATGTCTCAACGAGGTGCCCGTCACGAGCAGCACAGCCATGTGGTGCTTCTGTGTAGGACCCATTTTTGGTTTCGTCCTCGGCTGGCTGACAAGCAAATCAATGATGGCGATCTTCCGGCATTTAACACTCAGTCTGGAGTCGGTTTATGGTATTGTTTTTGGTGCACTGCTCTTCGTCTACGCTCTAGCAGTAGCTACTGGTTTGTCTGGTTATGCAGCCGGCATGATTTTCTGTCTCGTGCTCAATTCCGAGAAGATCCGCTTTCTGAAGGTGTACGATGAACACCTCAAGTTGACCATCAATTTGACGTATGAGATTGTCGACAAATCGGTGTTCTTCTTTACGGTGTGCAAAGCAACGATGCTCACATTCAACCCGGCGCATAATGATAACTACTTTTACTGCTACACGATTCTAACATGCTTGAGGATTATCAGCGGGGTGATTATCTATCCGCTGTTGAAGAAGGTCTACAGGGCACCTATTTCACACGTGTACCTGCATTCGGTGGTCTGCCCAACGAGCCAGTTCAGTTTAATCGTTGCGATTGAATACTATATGGTGAATAGCAGTCATGGGAAGTACGCTCTGGCGCATAGTCTGTTTAATACGGGCGCGTCTATGCTTGTGAACAACTTCTTTTGTATCAATGCCTTGAAGTGGGCGCATATTGGCTATATTTCAAAGGAGCGCATTGATAACATGCTGCGCGCGTTGAATGGTGTGAAGCGCTTTCGGGACGAGCATGTGCGCAACATGAAGTTGGATCGCGACTATGCGGAAGTCAACTGGCAGATTGTGCGCCATCATGCGCGTATTGATTTGGGCTATCCGTACCCTTCCTTCAAAGAGGAGATTGATTGGGAATGCAAGCAATGGCGCAAAGTTGCGAAACCGGAGGATTTGCTGTGTTGCCGTATGTGTCCGCTACAAGACGATCCGACACCAACCAATCAAAGACGAATGGAATACAAGTTTGTTGTGGTCAAAAGTCCAAATCCAAGGGTAATTCTGATACGTTTTAGGAACATACGAAATACGGTTATTATGTCTATGAATTGTATTGTGCAGCGAATGCTGAAGCATAGCTTGATTAGTCGCGATTGCGAGGAAGTGCTCAAGGAAGTAATCGCTTTGTATGGTAATGATGAAGGTGAGATTCCCATTGAAGTCATTCGACATTTATCCAGGACCAAGGTAAGTCTTCAAGTCAATGGCTTTGAATGGATTTAAATAACTTTTAAATAACGTTTTTAGCCATTAATGAAATTCTTAAAGAAAACCTGTAAACTGTTCCTGAGCAGAGAACCGATTATAATGCCACGAAAGAGATTATATCGTGCTTTTTACCACATTCGTTTGAATCGAGCGTTTCAGACCACAAACTACATATTCACCATCACATTGATTGCCGTGTTGATACTGGAAGTGTTTTCAGCCGAAACTTTGGCAGATTTCGAAAAGTACTTCTACAATGTGATCGTTATCTACTTCCTGTTTGAAATCGTAGCGGTTATTGGCTCCTTGGCGACCATAAAACTTGTTGACGGAATTAAAGCCTACTTCAAGTAAAGCACTTCTCACTTCTTCGGCTCTGAAACAGTCTGAAGTAATCGTAAACGTTTGCAGATCTTTCTGGCATGTAATGGATATGTTCTCAACGCTGGGCATGCTCTCCGAGTGCATCATCTACTGGGTGCAATCCCTTATCCTATACAACATTCGCAGAACGATCGGTTGGATGAAATACCTGCGCGTATTCCGCCTCATACGTGTCATCACCCTGCTCTTACCCAAAATGCTCCTTTCGCTGGAGTATGGCATGCATCGCCGCATGCTGGTCGCCTACGAGTCGGCGCTGGCGATGAACGACTGCATCAACGAGGTGCTCATCAACCTGCGCCGCTGGCAGATGGACGCGACCATTCGGCACAACATCCGCAAGGTGCTCCTCGCCGACAAGGGCAAGCTGCAGGTGATTATCATGGATCTGCAGGCGGATATCTCGGTGCATGCGTCGGCGTTGAAGACGAAGCGCATCATCGACGCGACGCGCTGCTGCATGAACGACTACCTCATCAAGCTCAAATTCCGCGGCCATATTGACATCAACGAGTACGGCATTCTGAAAAATGTTATTTTCGATAAGAAATCGCGCAGTGATGCATTCACCCGCCTACCGCCCACCAATCCCACGTCGATGTTCTTCAACAACTATTGGGTGTCGACCAACTCGACGGCGGCCGAATACCTGAAGAGCAAGGCCGAGCTGCACAAATGGCCGGCGCGGGCGTTGCTCGTGCAGGCGGGCGACCCGGTGCGCGGCGTCTACGTGCTGATCGGCGGCAATGTGACGATCACGCATCGTGTTGGCGCGCAGGCAAACCACGGCCGCCAGCAGCGCTACGTGGAGTTTGAGGATGACTTCGTTACGCAAGGGAATTCGTTTGGTGAGGTGGAGTTGCTCACCGGCCGCCGCTATCCGTACACGCTGGTGTGCGACAGCGATTGTCGCACGTTCTTCATCGATCTGCGCACGCTGTGCGAGGCGATGAAGTTCAGTAATCACCCGATTTCCGGCCTGGAGGCGGTGCTGTGGAAGCGCAAAACGCTGCACACGGCATCGCAGATACTGATGCTCGAATCGGTGTACCAGCATCAGGATCGGTGGACCATCAATAAGATTCTGCAACGCTCGTTTGTGCCCGATCTGCGCTGCTATCGAATGTTTGTCTTCATCGATTCGCTGCTCGATGTGATTCTGCTGCATGGCTTTGCAATGGACTACCATACGAAGAGGATCTTTAAGAGTCCCTGTTATATTCCAAGGTAGGTTTGAAATACTTTCAGGTGCAAAGCAAATGAATAATTGATAATGTTAGAACGGTAAGAAAACTGGTACTATCCAAACCAACACATCTAAATCTTCCGGTTGATGTGGTGCTCTGCAAGAGTACAAAATTGATGCTGATTCCAATGGGTGAATTGGATCCGCTTGAAATCCTAGCACGTGAGGAAGCTGTCGCTTTAATGATCCGTCATGACTTCACCAATTGTCCGTATCATGTGACGCACACGAAGGGTAAAACAAAGTGTCGTCGTGTTACTACACGACTGTCGGAATACGCATTCTTGCATGACTTGAGCACGTCCATCGCTAAGATGAAACATTTCAACCTGGAGCAAACGCCTTCAAACATGACGAAGAGTTCCTCCGAGAAGCGATTCCGCTTTCAGCGTAACGGACGGTGGACGAAAAGCAGTCAACAAAAAGGAAAGGGTTACTTCTCTGAAGACGATCTAGATGCCCAGTCCTAGTGTACCATAAAATCGACAATATTCGATAACTTTGTTGAAAATTTGTTAATGAAACACGTTTTATATTAAAATAATCTCTATTCAAAACGTTTATTTACAGAAAAGTTATTGATTTATTTATAAATATTTCTAATATTATAAATATATAATATATGTATCGTTAATTATATAAATATATATAATGTATACAAATAGGTAATATAATTTTCGAATCAGAAGGCTGAGAGTGGGGTTGAGGAATTTTTTACAAACATCTTGATGTTGAAAATGATCTCATTGACATCTTCACACGGGAATCGCCTCAAATAATGATCGATTTCAGTAAAACGCAAGCAATAAGAAGCGCCATGTGGAAACCAAACCAGCGCAATATGGTTAAATGTACTGTATGAACACATCTTCCTAAAATAATAGATTTTGAAACGTACGGCAAAAATTGTTCAGCAAAAAAACGTTGTCCCCCAAATTCTACAAATAACTCGAATAACCGTTATTTTAATATAAAATTAAAGTCATATTTCTTCTCGTATCACCTAATCGTAAAAATATTTCATCGTAATCAATAGTAATAATATGCAAAAATAAATTTAGATCTCTAATTGCACCGTAATTCCTACGATCCCTAGCATAGAAAATGAAATAGTAAAACCACGCCAGCGCCGACACAACATCCACAAAGAGCCTACCTTATAATACGCGTCGTGGTCGTCGTCGTCTATTTGTAGATCTTCCGAAAAAACTCGTACGTGTGTATTTTGAACTCGAGCTTGAGCGCCGGCGTCAGCCGCTTGTACTCGGGCAGCAGCGACATGACGAAATCAAAGTCGTTATCCTTCCCAGCGCTGGCAAACTGCGATTGCGGCGTTCGCGACGTGCTCGCCTCATCGCACGCCGAGAACATCGAGTCGTTCAAATCAAACTTAATATTGTAATGGGAGTGATGATCGTTGGTGCTATGGATGGGCTCCAATTCATTGGCCAGCACTGGGAACCTCATGTTGGTGCTGACATTATTGGAATTTTTGCTTCTGTAATCCAAACACACTCCAAATCAGTACCACTACCCTCCACCTGAATGCCAACTCACTTCTTCTGTTTCAGTCTTGGTTGCATGAAGTTCTCATTGAGGAAGGTCAACCTTTTGGCATATCGGTAGCTGCTTGGCTTGCCGGAGTTCTGTGCAATCACCGACTTGCGATAGTGATCGCGTATGTTTTTCCACTTGGACTTTAAGATTGTGACTGGAAACAAGGCGATTATATTGGCGAATTGCAATTGTTTGCATTACACACCCTTCTCGCCCCTGAGCGTATTGTGGAAGGTCTCCCAGCCTTCAAACACCTGACTGGCGATCTCGTACCATATTTGAGCCTTGGTCGAGACATTGCAGCCGTTGCTCTTCGAGAAGTCCCAGATGAGCGGGTACTTTTTCACCACGTCGATGAAGTGCTCCACATCAAACATCTTTGCCCCTTGGTGCCTTCGTTTTTTTTTGTCCCCCTGTTTGGCGTTTGGTGGTGGTGCTGATCGTTGCGCGATGCTAGGCGATGCTACGCTGGGCTGCACCGCAGACGAAGTCGTTCGCCTGTGTGGTTGGGCGCACTCTTTGGCTGCACGCGCGGATCGATCGCAAATTGCAATTACAAAAGTGCTATTGTTTATATTTTGGTTTAATATGTGCAAAATATGAACTATGAGGTCAGGGGGAGGAAACTCAATGCTATAACAAGCAAAGCACTGTTAGGTGGTGGGGGTGATGTTGCCGTACTCAGTCACCAGAGCGCGTATGGCAAGCGCTAGCATGAGCAGCTATGTCTC
>JARJDR010018475.1:0-27502 GCA_030264135.1 Myllaena sp. GC000078 | reverse complement strand
TCAATTCACTCGTCATCGTCGCTACCTTCCAAGAGCGATTGGAAAAGGCTTGGCTTAAGAGTACTTTCCCGATCACATTCCATCGGTTTGTGTAGAAGTTTAAAAATGCCAGTGCCAATGGGCGCCGGCATTCCCATGATGATGTTCTCCGAAACGCCGGCGATGCGATCCGTTTGTCCATAATATGCGGCATCGAATAAATGATCTGCCGTGCGCTCAAACTGAAACACAAACGGTTTTCACATAATTATCATCCAACTGATGCATAACAATCGATATTCTAGTATCAAAACAACTCACCGAAGCCAAATTCAATACCGATTGTTTCATTTTCGCAAGGCCATAACGTGTGATCCCGAGCACTTCGCCAGTGTGCGTCATTTGCGCCGCAAGCAGCATAATGTGTCGATAGTCAACGCTCATGCCGTGATTCTCCATTACCATTTTGATTTCGGACATGATTGTCTCACTGCACGCAAATAAATACAATAACAAGATATAATGTATAGAATCAGAGGGGAATCTGGATTACTCACCGTGCCGCTTCAATGCCGAGTGTTTTGAATACTTCGATAATGTTATTCGAATAGGTTTTCCTCCCATCGACGCCGTATGTCGCCATCACTTCTCGTAGATTATCGCCCTCCACGCACAAGTTGTAAATGGTCTTGCCGCCCTTTTCCTTCTTCGCGATAACTGCACGATTCACCGTTGGAAGGCCCTACATATATTGGAATCATGTAAATTAACAAAAATATAGATACTTCGCATAAAACTCACTTTAACAACGACATGGGGAATCGTATCTTTCAACTCGTGCAAATTGAAATTCAAACGGGTCACATGCTTTGAGCGATTTGGATGCACGGTCAGTACAGTCTCGCTTTCAACACGCACATCCTGCGGCTTCAGCTTCAATTTCGAGGTGCACAAACTGTATCGCACCGAATCGGCATTCACTTCCAACTGCAGCAATTTGATTCTTTCGTAGTTCAATTGAATCAACAGGAACGCATCGTCGATGGTGTAAACATCATCGATGTAGGTTGAGATCTCGCCGAGTGTTGTGCGCTCCACACGTCCCTTGACGCGTCGCGCAAACTCCGGGTCGTAGACGTCCATCAAACATGCGGTGATGATCGGCGTGGAAATGTTCTTACTGGCGTTGATGATCTCTTTGATGCGGGGCACACCCTGTGTGATATTCATACTGGCCACGCCGGCAAAATGGAACGTTTTCAGTGTCATCTGCGTGCCTGGTTCGCCAATACTTTGCGCGGCCAACGCACCAACAGCGGTTCCTGGCTCAATAATCGACCGCGTATACTTCTGTCCGCAAGTCTCCGCGAATGTTACCAGCTGGCTGCAGGTCAACCGTTCGATTTCCTTATGCGGGCTTTTCTTGGCCAGCTTATAACGGAAATTATGATCGTCCACACGTGACGCGACATCGTGCAGAAAGACTCCCAATTGTTTTTTGAAGTCATCGCCGCACACATTCAAGGCATTGTCTTCGCTCGCAATCAGCGCCTTGGTGGCTCGTATGATTTGACTGCCATCCAATGGTATCTCATCTCTGTAAGGGTGCTTGGCTTTGATGTGATTCAACACGCGTTGAAAGTCAACCGGGCAGTCTTTGCCCTCCATGTAGGTGGGATCCAAACCATCGCATCCGTAGTTTATTTGTACGATATCCCCCTCAGCGTTGCGCACCGATCCATCGTAGTGGACGACGAGATCCTCGAGAGATTTGACGAGACGACGCTGCATGTAACCGGTTTCCGCTGTCTTCACGGCCGTATCCACCAAGCCTTCGCGACCGCCCATTGTGTGGAAAAAGAATTCGGTTGGTGTTAGACCAGAGTAGAAACTATTCTCGACGAATCCCTTTGCGGCTGGTGTTTTCGATCTTTTCACGAAGTGTGGCAATGATCGTTCTTCAAATCCGTTTGGTACTCGTTTGCCGTTCAAAGCCTGCTGTCCTACACAGGCAATCATCTGCGAGATGTTAATAAATGAGCCTTTCGAACCGGACAGTGCCATGATCAATGGACTATTGGTCGGGTGTAATTCTGCCACACAAGCTTGACCGGCATGTTCACGAATCACCGACAATTCCTTCAAAATCACGGCTTCCAAGGACTCCTCCACAGTGCAACCAGGCTGCGTTTGCAACTTGCCCTCATTCATTTCGCGAATGTATTCGTCACACTTGCGATAACCATCGTTCAAGAGGGCCATCTTTCGCTTAACCAAGTTCTCCCCAGGAGTCACATCGCCAATACCAATCGAGAAGCCGGTGTTCATTAAATAATATGATGCCATTCGCCCCAACCGCCACATTGCTTTGATAGCATAGTCCTCCCCGAAATCTCGCAGAATTACGTAAAATATACTTCCGCCTTTACTACCTGAACCAAGATGCCCTTTGTCCAATGTCCCAGCAATCAGTACAGAATTTCGTATGATGACATAGGAATCCTTCACGCATAATTCGGCGTTATTCGTGTAAGCTTTGCCTTTCGCCTCCAAGTTCGCTTTAACCGGACATTTGCTATTCGGCCGAAAGATGAGACTTAGAATTTGTTTTCCAGTCCATAATTTTCTCGGTTTCAATATAGCTGGCTTGGGCAACTCCAAATCCATATTACTATCTTTTCCGGCCAACAACGTGGCGGCCAATTGACATGCGTGATGATAATCCATGAACGTGTTCTTGCTCGATAGCAAATAAGCGCCGGTGAGGAAATCCTGTGTTGCAGCAATGAGCAGCTCACCATTGCGTGGCGTGACCAAGTTACTCTTATTACCCATCAATATCAACGCCTCCGCTTTCGCCTCTTCCGTTTGCGGCAAATGCAAATTCATTTCGTCGCCGTCGAAATCAGCGTTGTACGGATTGCACACACATTCGTTGAAACGAAGCGTTCGATGATTGTGAATCTTTGCTTTATGCGCCATAATCGAGAGTTTATGCAGACTGGGCTGGCGATTGAACAGAACGACGTCGTTATCGTGCAGGTGGCGTTCGATCAAATCACCAAAGCGTAAATCTTGCGCCAGTTTCTCACGGTTGCCGTATTTAAGAAACTTTTTGAACTGCGATCCCCTTTGCTGAACGTAGTTCGCGCCTGGCCATTGATCCGGACCGTTCATCACCAGTTTCTTCATCAGATTGATATTTGCCCTGGTCACGCGTTCAGGAAATGTAAGGATCTTTGCAATATGGCATGGAACGCCAACCTGGTCGATTTCCAAATTTGGATCGGGTGATATTACGGTTCGGGACGAGAAATCCACACGTTTGCCGGAAAGATTCCCACGAAAACGGCCTTGCTTGCCCTTTAAACGCTGAACTAAGCCACGACCAGGTTTTTTAGGCTGAAAATAACGTATAATATTGTATTATTTGTCCCAATACATAGTTAGATAAGTAACTTACAATCATTGCGATGGGAATACCGGATAATTCACTGTTAATATACAATGCTGTCTGAAGTTGAAGAAAATCCCATCCTTCGAGATACATATTCACGGAGGCACCTGCTGTTTTGTGCTTCTTTATGACATTATTGATGAAAATAATTTCGGATTGCTTCATAGTCAAATCGTCCTCATTACTACAAAAAAATCAATGAGTTTCTTTAATACCCTACGATAGGTCGATCAACTTACGTTCCGGCTTTAACATCTGATACAACCGACGGCCTTATCGAAACAGGTGGCACAAGCATTCGTGTGAATATTAAATCTTTCGGATGAGCCCTATAGAGGAACAATATTTAGAGTTATAAAAGTTATAAAATATAAAAAAATATAAACATGAATAAAACTTACTTCTTAGCATCCATAGCTAAAAGTGGAATATCATCAACAGGGATTTCTTCGAATAATTTCAGCACATCAATTGGTGTAAGATTTTCAACATAGGTTTGATTATTTACAGCAGCTTGTAACTCAGAGTTCAGCTCAATGGCTTGTGAAAATTGAGCTGAAATATAACTCAATCAGAATATAATCTAAATTTCATAGCAACTAGATTGTGATACATACCCATTTGTGCCTGTACAACTGGATCAACTTCCTTCTTGCCCCGAAATCTCTCATGAACAATCTTTAAAATGCCTCCAGTGTTTCCACTAGCTTTATTGGCAGTTAGTTTCTTAACAACACCATTGTGGTAATGACAATGGGTGCATTTGTTGACCTTTTTGCATCTATCAATCACTTTCTTCCTGATAATTTTCTTGGTCATGTAACTTAGATTTGGATTTAAGAGTTTTGATCTATACAGAAACTTTTCATCCTCTGGCAGAAGGAGTTGGCCACATTTTTTGCAAATGCACTGGAGAATGCATATAATGCTTCGAAAGTAACCAACATGAAATACTGGTAATTCCAGATCAATGTATCCAAAATGCCCTACACATTCATTGATGTCTTTCTTGCAAGTTGCACAAGGTGAATCTTTAGAAACAGTACCCTGAAATAATATTTATTCTAAATTGTCCTAAACACAAGGTAATAGCTTATGCTAATAATTTACCAGGCGTCGATCTAGAACACCATAAGGAATCGGCGTGCGGGTAGCATTCTGATTATACAGGTTTTTAGAAACAACATGGATATGTGCTTGTTGCTGCATGCTTGCGGCGCTTTCCACGCCGAAGCTTATATGTGATCTGCGGCCAATCAGATAATTTAGATAAAATCAATGAAATATAGAAAATTGTTATTAATACATACATTTTCCGAGCCACATTGGGCTGCCGGTATTGTTCCTTCGGCATCTTGGGCAATTCGGCATTCACTTAATTAAGGATTTTGTATAATTTGTTTTAACAATTGTAAAGCACAAATTACATCCGATGACTTCCACTTTTTCACATGATTATACTAAATCTATGAACTCGGCGAAGTGATTGGAAACAAATAATGAAACGACTAATTAGCTAAACCACTATATCTTAATTTAGAGAACTTTATTTATAATTATTTGTTAGATAAACAATAAGCAGCCTCATGGCAAAAAGACGTGAAGCGCATAAGTGGGGTTAATTGGGGTTAATTTATTGGTTTTTAGGTTAGGTTGGGATTGTTATGTATACACAGCTGACGAGTGCTAATTGGAATATTCATTCCTCGAGTTTTAATGCTAAATCGGCTAAATCTTTCCGAATTTTGATTAAAAGCAGTCTTAACAATGGTGTACATGCACTTCCCAAACGCTTTAACAGACGAAGAGACGATGTTACAACACAAGTATGCTAAATTAAAAAAGAAGGTGAGCACTGTTTCTTTTACGAATTGTTAGGCCGTTGTGAAACAAGCACATATTTCAGAAAAAGGCCCTACAAGCGTTGAAATCACCTAAGCCAGAACCGGAAAAACCCGTACTTCCGAAACGCCCGGCTGAAGCACGGGATGCAAGAGAAGTCGCGAAAAAACTAATCAAATCTGGCGTCATCACCGCCATCCCCAAACAGCAAAAACAACCAGAACATGGCTTCAAAAGACCAAGAGGTCTAGAGAGAAAGCCCGTCGACAAGACCGTTAGTGGCTATCAGCCTTTCTCTGCTGTTCAGATGGAAGATGGGCCTAACAATCCCGAAAATAAGCCTCCCAGAATTAAAAATTTGTATGAGTCCTATTCAAACCCAAGAGAATGGGAAGCTGACAGAGCTGTTGAGAAGCCCAAAGAGAAAACTGAGAAGCCAAGGCAGGGCAATACAATCTATGTACAGGGCTATAAAATAACTGAGGAATTCCTAGAGAAACACTTTAGAACTTTTGGAAATATTGTGAATATATCCATGGAGATTGAGAAGAAGTATGTATTGACCCTGGATTATTAATATATTTTCTATATGAAATTCTTTTATAGTAGAGGATTTGTTACCTTTGATAAAGTGGATTCAGCTGATCGAGCTATTGCTGAGGTAAGATTACACTTAATTAACTTTCATTGAAATCATATGTATTTTATTTCCTGAAGATGGAGGGATGCATTGTATCTGGAATACAACTAAATGTCTCCTTGGCCAGAAGACAGCCACAAATTGAGCCCATTAATGATGCAACATCGTCTACAGCGTGGTCGACGTTGGCGGCCAGCCATTCGCAAAAGGGCAACCATCGCGATAAACGCGATCTCATTATTTACGACGATATCTTTGAATAAGGCGAATCTCTAACATACACATTCCGCCATTCAATATCCCTTCTTTGATCCAACATTTGTTCAATTTATTCTCATAAATGATATAAACAATTTCATTTCATAACATAAATCTCGCATTAAGAACGTTTTGACTAGGTGAACGGAGAAATATTCCGATATGCGATTATTTAACATGCAAATGATCACGTTCATCAACAACGAAACAAAAATAATAATGATAGATAATTGAAAATGTATTGAATTTCGCACAATGCTTAAGATTTACGTTTCGGCTAAATATCCCGTGGCGGATTAAAATATTCCCAGTGGTGATGGTGAATCTGTTTGCCATCGCCGTTCCAGCCGATCAGGCACAGCAGCGCAATGAACACGATCAGTATGACGACGGCAACATTCACTTCGTGCTTTCCATCGGCGTGTCCCATTACGTACTCGCCCATCTGGCGGATCAGTCTCTTGAGTTCTCGTTGCGCGACGGCGTAGCACGCGCGCGTCAGCTGCCCGGTGAGCTGCGGTATGGACGGCTCTGGCGTGCGCTGGCGGCGGCGTTCAACGGCGGCGACGGCGCCGGCATCATCGCTGCTCGACTCGGGCGCGCGGTGGTGCTGCTGCTGATGGTGGTGGTGGTGGTGACGACGTCTACGGGGCGCTAAAGGAATGTCATCATCGATATCGAAGTCTTTGAATGCAGGAGGAGATCGTTGTGTGCGCTGATGGCGGCTGCTTGCTGACGGCGGGGTTGGCGTGTACGATGCGGCCGCTGGTTGCGGTGGACGTGGTGGTGGCGTCTCGTCGCGGGGTGGTGCGTTGCATACAGATTCGCTTTCGACCTTCACTGCTCTGGGGGGTCGAGGCGGCGGTGAGGGTGGCGGATGGTGCGGGACGGCGGGCTCGCTTTTTTCTATCTGTACTAATCGAACTTCAAACGGAGTTTTTTTTTGGCCGACTTGAGGCTCATCTCTTTCCAACTCCAACTGTGCCGCTTGCTGGGCAGTCGAAATAACGTCATCAATTTCATGACCTACATACTCTCTAACGGATTCAGTAGTTTGTATAATGGGCACAGAAATGAAAAGCGGTGGCGGTGGTGATGGTGATTCAAGGACGGGATCAACAGGGCTGGGCGGTTTGGGTTCTTGTTCAAGCGCAATAACCGAGCTCATTGATGGCGGCGGTGGTTCCGGCGACGCTGTCATGGCGACGACGGCGTCATCATCTCTAGCGGATGTGTGCTCTGTGAACGAATGCGCGACGACGACTGGCGCCGCCTGATATGTGTCAGTGTTAGTTTCCGACTCTTTCGTTTCCACGATTCTCACGGGCGCTTCGATTGGCGGAGGCGCCGGTCTCGCGGCCGCCGCGACTTGTTCGGCCTGCGCCTGCAGCTTCTCAACCAGCTGCTGAAAGAAGCTCGCCGGCAACTCAATACCACTTACAACTAAATTACCTGATTCGGAATTGATCTCGTTGACGTTTATCGCCGAGCTCTCGATCTCACCCACCGTGATCCGGCTGGCGTGCAGCTCGCTGACGGCGAGCCGCTCCACGTCCAAGTCGGCGACTTGCAACTTCTGTGCCTTTAGCGTTTCGATCTCGGTCGGCAGCTCCAATTGTATGGGTATATGCCTTTCGATGATGCGCTCAATGATTTGCGGTTCGGCGTGCGGCGGTGGCGGAGGTGGCGGACTCATCGTCGGCGAGCGGAGCCTAAGAAACTCTTCCGGTATTTCGGAGGTTTCATCGTAATGATCGAGACCCTTGCCGTCGTCGCCGTACGGCTCCGCTTCGCGCTTCACCGTCACCATCCGCTCGGTGGAGCGCGAGTACATTTCGATCGGCCCCACCGGTATCTCTTCGCCATGCGCAAACGGCTGCACGACGAGCGAGCCGTGCGTTATCGTTTCCTGATGTTCAAATTCGCGAATGTTGCGCGGCGGTTGCTGCCGTTTGGCGATCGCCGCGTACTTGTCGACGGTGGGCGTAACGATGCGATCGCTCGCATCGCGTACCAGCGCCTCGCATTCAAAGTCGTCGGGCAGCGGTTCGGTCTGCACCGACACTTCCGTCTCTTGCAATTCGTTGCTGCCCATTCTCCTCCGGTCGTCGTCCTCTTCGTCGCGCTCGCTCTTCCGGCTGCCGCGGCTCGAATCGCGCGATTTGCGCGGTGGCCGCGGCGGCGCCGGCAGCGGCCGACTCTGCATCTTCTGTATTATTTCGCCCGACTTGAGGTTCTTTGTGTGGTCGATGGTGTCGTCCTCAATTTCGATGTACTGCTCGTTGTTCTTCTCCTCGTCGGTGAGGTTGGGCACAGAGCGTTTGCGTGGCGGCCGACTTGGACCCAGTGTGCTGTAATTGCGTAACGGACGCGTCGGTTGATGTTCGCTGCGCGGCACGGT
Source organism: Myllaena sp. GC000078 (assembly GCA_030264135.1). Lineage (NCBI taxonomy): Eukaryota > Metazoa > Arthropoda > Insecta > Coleoptera > Staphylinidae > Myllaena > Myllaena sp. GC000078. Next base: position 18,925 of record JARJDR010018475.1, on the reverse strand, counting down.
GAAGAAGCGCTGCTCGTCGTCTTCCATCTCCGGCGGTCCCTCCGATTTGATCGAACGCCTGCGTGATGGCGGTAATGGTGGATCGCGCACCTGTGACTTATCTGCAACAGGATAGCCCATATAGTCGCAGCACACTTTACGACATGGCGCCTCTTCCGTACAGGTGAATGATTGTTGACTGGCGGTGATTCTTTCGCGCGCGACCGTCTCCTCGTCCGGCAGCGCGGTGCCGCGTGAACGCGAACGGGTGCGCGATCGGGTACGCGCTGGTCGCTTGGGTGGTTGGTCTGGAGTTGGTATTTGGTATTCGTGTTCGTATTCATTAACCTGCGACACAGATACTGGCTATCAGAAAAGGTAATACTATTTACACACAACACGCTTACATCTTGGTGAATATCTTTGTAGCCGTTCAGTTCTCCAGTGATTGAATCGTGTTCGGATGCGTTCAAACTGCGCAAGCTTTTGTTCTGTCTCGGCGGTGCGGCGGGTACGAGGTCATCATCGTCGTGACGATGGTAATAGTGCTCGTCCACCATTATGCCGGGTTGTTCAACGCCTTGCATGTGCTCGTTCTCGTAGAGCGAGTAGTTTGGTCGGAACTCGTGGTCGGGAATTATCTCATCCTCTAGATATTTCGCATCGAAATCGTCTTCGTTCCGGTGCTTGTCTTTGCGCTTGGGCCTTGCTGGTTGCGAGGCAGTCGTTTCGAAATCGGCATCGTGTTGATACGCATGCGTATCCGGTTCAGTGTGAATGGACTCCTGATCGTATTGCTGGATGCCCTCCTGCGACACATGCGGCGTCTTCTTCCTCTTCGACTTCTTGAAGGGCCGTCGCTTGGGCGCTTCCGGATGATTGCGCTCCAGCTGCGAAAGCGCGTTGGTGGGCGTGCGGAACGCCTCGCGTATCTCCGAACTGAGGTACGCGCCCACCTCAATGTTATCCTGTGAGATGCCCTTCTGGCGCAGGAAGAACTCGTCGCAGTTGATCTCCTCCAGCACTCCACGCCTGTGGATGTCGTCCGAGCTGCCAGCATGGATGTTCTCGATCTTCTTCTTCAGCACCGACCGCGCCGGCGGTTTGACCGGTTGGTCCTCATCCAAATCGGTGACTTGCGGCTGTCGCTGGTCGTGGAAGGTGCCGTGATTCCAGCGATCGCTAAACTTCGCATTGAACGAAGAGGCGCGATGTATCTCTTGGTTCTCCTTCATATAGGCATCGTTCATATCGATATCGTCGTCGAATCGATTCGATGCCAATCGCATGCGGCGCTCCACCGAATCCTCGCGCTCCGCACTCTTCGGCCTCGCCTGCATACTGTCGCGTTCCATCGAACGCTCCGAATGCAGCGGTATGCGCACAGAGCCCTCCGCTCCCGAGCGATCGCTGTCTCTCGACTTGGCCGAGTTGGCCGTGTCCACCGTCGTTGAGGACGGCTGCTGCGCCTGTTGCTTCTCGGTGAATTTGCCCGTCCACTTGCGTGGGAACTTGAACTTGGGCAGCGTGGAGCGCTCCGACACGGGTGTGATATCCGTGCCGGTGCGCGGCGTGTGTATCTCCAGCCCGTCATCCTCGCGCTGCTTCCGTCGACGGAACATGCGCGGGTACGTGCGAAAGTCGAAAATGGTTCGCTTGTCGTCGGAATCGCCGACGGTCGACTCCGTCGTCGAGGTCGGGCGTTGCGATGTGCGCCGCATGCGGCGTGGCAGTGACAGCGATATGTTGCGCATACGGTCGGGTATCTTGGGCATCTTCGGCTTTTCGATCTTTAGCTTGGGTAGGTGCGGCTTCTCCAGCTTCAGCTTGGGCAGCGACGGTTTCTTGAATTGCGGCTTTTCCGGCATCTTAATCTTTGGTTTCTTAATCGATTTCACGCGTGTCTGAATCTTCTCGGCTTGTTCGCCGGCCTTCTTGCTGACGATGCTAGCCTGTCGCTTCAGGTTGGTCGCCGACTTTTGGATGGCTTCCTGAATCTTTTTGCCGTGCCCAGCGGCGTCCTCTTTGCCCTCGGACTTGGTCGATTTCGTCTCCTCTTTGAGTGCTGTTTCGAGGGGCACAAACATCGCCTCTTTGGGATCCTCCTTGCCCAAGACCGTTACACCCGTCGTGCGCAGTTCAATGTCGGCGGCGCGTGCCGCCAGGTACTCGATATCGCTGTCCGTGATTGGCGTCGATGGTTTTTTCGGCGGGTGCTCGTAATCCTGGTCGCTGACCGGGAAATCATCGTCGGGCGGATTGACCGGCTCGTATTCATGGCCGCTGCTGCAAAGTGATTGAAAGACAACAATTTGAAATGGTGTGCACGCACAAAAAAATTAAACCATAATTTATGTGAAGCGCAATGGATGCCAAGCGCGATGTCTGGCATTCCTCTATTAATAGTACCACGCCCAGTATATCCGGGCATGGATAGATCCCACAACATATTCATGGTTTGTTCTTTTTCGTTGCCGCAGCCGCCCACCTACCGATTGCGGTTGACCGTTGAAAGCGGTGGGATTTTCTGGCTGGCGCGACTTGTCGGCCGGCTGCTGGTCAACGCCAATCGCGCGGTGCGTTCGGGCAGCAACGAATTGCATTGGAAGAATTGGCATGCGCAGCGCACCTCCAGCGAGATGACGCCGCCGCCGGCCGAATCATCACGCGTGACATTCGGCCGGCGGGCGTAGCGCGCCGCGCCTTCGGACATTGAGCGACCGAGGTGTACATTGTTGACCTGTTGCGGTTTGCGCACGTAGCGCGGATTGATCGTCTCCGGTCGCGACGGTTCCATCTCGCATGCACTCGCGCGAATTTATTTATACGCGCGCGACATTTAACGCTTTGACGACGACGGCATGATTAGGGTCTCTCTTCGCGGCACGTGCGAACGCACGCACGCACGCACGCACGCGCGCGCGTTCTTGCGGCGGTTCGCCTCTTGTTCGCGTGTTTTGTTTTTTTCGTTCGCGGGGACACGTTATGTTGTTCGGAGCGCGAGGAGCGTCGCGGACGCGGCGGGACTCTTTCTGAGCATCGAATTCGCGACTATAGATAAAATTAGGCGGCGGCTATTGTTAGCTACACGCTGACCCGAAACTCGCCGCCCGAGCTCATCCGCCATGCGCCGGCGGCCAACTCATCCCGCTCGGCCTGGCATTAGAATGTTATTTCTGTTTTCATCTAACATTGAAGCCCGCTGTCTTTCCCGTAATGTTGCGTCGGCCGGCTGCTGTGTGGCTTTTTGAGCGATTGCCAAGTCACCGATTACATACCCTTATGTATTTTATTAAACACGCTACTCACTTGATTTTGCACCAGTACTCGTATTCTTCGGCGAGCGTCATGCCCTTCACGCGCTCCTCGTGCATGCGTACGAGTTTCTCATCCACCACCGGAAGCGGTGTGGGGCTTGGCGGTGGGGTTTTGCAAGCTGCTTCCGAGTCGTTAGATGCTTGCTCTGCATTCGGTTTGAGTGGTTTTTCCACTGGTACACTGGAGACCTGCACGTCTTCATAGATGCCATCGGCATCCTCCTTGGAGCGTCGTTTGAATGATACCTTCTTCTTAAGCAGCGGCGATTCGCGTCCTTTGTCGTCCGTCTTCTTGGCTTCTTTACTTACCTGTTTGTCGCTCTGCTTGACGTCGTTTTCGATGATACGCGCGATGACTGCTTCTGTTTTAAGGCCGTCCTCCTCATCGATTGTTAATGTAGTCTCGGTGGGTGGTTCAACAAACGCTTGCCTCTTCCAGTATTCGTACTCTTCGGCAACGGTCATACCTTTCACGTTGTCCGCGTGCATTTTTGCAATGCGCTCTTCCAGTGTTAAACCGCCTTTTGGTTTTAATTCTGGTTCCGGCTCCGGTTCCGGTTTCGGTGGTGGCGGAGGTGTTGGTTCACGCACCGGGCGTGATAACTCTTCAATCTTCTCATCGTCGGTTTTCTGATCTTCGCTAACTCGCTCTTCCTCCGTCTCCACTTTGTCCTTTTTCTTGCTGACCTTCTTCACAACCTTCTTCTTTTTAGTTGCCTTCTGCTCTGCTTCTGGTTTTTTAGCTTCCTCCTTTTCACTGCCATTTGATTCTTCTAATGATTTCTGGAGAGCCTCTTCTTTCTTGTAGGTTTTTCTCTTTGTTTCCGGCGAATACTTGTCGGCGACATCACGCGCCAAATTTTTCAGCTCATCCATACGATTGACGTTTGAATCAACCTCCGATGGCGTTTCCGGTATGGCGGGTGTATCTAGAATTTCATCATCCGATGGTGGACTCAGAATTATCAACTGTACGCCGGAACCGCTTTCAATGGGTGTTTCGGGTACTTCTTCCTTGGGTTCCTCCTCCTTAATAGGGCTAACCTTGCGGCCGGTTTTCTCTGGTGAACTTTCAAATTCAAGATAAGAGAATTCATCGGTCTCGCCCGGCGGTGGTTTGAGAGGTATGTGAATAACTAATGGTCCTTCAATCTTTTTGCTCTTTGGAACAACGGGTGGTTTCTTAGCCGCTACCTCTGCGGCTACTTCGCTTGACTTCGCTTTCTCCTCCGTGGATTTGAAGAATTTCGGTATTTTGATCTTATCCTTAGCCTCTTTGAGCTTTTTGATAATGCCCTTCGGTGAGAGACTGTACTTGGACACGCGACTGTAGCTACTCTCGATCGAATGCTTCCGTTTTCGGCGGGGCTCCTCAGATTTAGCGCGCCCACTGCGCAGAGTATCAGACTTGCCGCTCGCGCCAGGCGCAGCAAGGATATCATCCGTTGATGAGGTCTTGCCGTCTTTGTCCAGATACTGACTGATGCTCACATCCGCCGAGCTATTCGCCGCACTATCCTTATTCTTCTTGGGCGTCTTCTTCTTCTCCTCCTCCTCCTCCGGATCAACGTATGCCCGTTGACGCCAGTACTCGTACTCTTCGGCGAGTGTCATGCCCTTCACCGCCTGAACATCGACCTCCATGTTGACTTCCGCCGCTGCGTCCTCGTCGACGCTGATCTCTTCCACCTGCACACGATCTTCCCGGTCCTTTTGGTCCATATCGGGCGTGCTTTTCGTCTTGCGCAATTGCTCAAAACGTCGATGCGCTGCAAAGCGGGTGTTGCCGCAATGGCTGTCGTCGAAAGGTAGCTTGTCTAAATACGTCCAAGGGTAACCGCCTTTGCGTCTTGCCCGCCGGATATCCTCCCACTGATATGTCTTGATCGGCACTGGCGGCGGTTCTTTCACTGCTTTTTTTTGGGAAAGTGAGAAGGAAACGAATCAGAATACAATTACGCACTCGTTAAGTATGCCATTATTCATTTCACAAATAACACTCAACAACTCAACAAGCGCACGAAATAAAAATATATTGCGCATTGAAAATAAATAGCATATGGCGCTTGTGCAATAATACCAGTCGACCGCGCTCTGCGCTTGGCGAGTCCTGAACTAAATTTCGCGCGACGGCCTTCAAAACGCTTTTTTTTTCCGAAATCTTGGATGCAACAGACACACATACCGAACTGAAGCAGTTTGAATTGGCATAAGCTACATATTATTTCATCGTATCAATATCATTAGGTGGGTGTGGGTGGGATGTGCAAATTTTGCTTCAAACGGCGGATACCAGAAAAGCGTTATACCTGACCTATTTAAGAGGCAATTCATGTGCCAAAAGTCTGATTACATAGAACACCGACTTGATATTTATGTATTCATACACGCGTGGTTTGTTTTCGTCTCGTCGGTCGCCATTCGGATTGCGCATTCGGCCATATTTTAATTCGGGAACCCACACTACACAGCGCAAGCACGAAATGCAAATCGCACATCGTTAGTAAAAATAATCAAGCGGATTCAATGTTGCACGTGCAGAATTTATTTACTAAAACTCAAGCGAAACCCAGCCGTCCACCAACCTTGCTTATTGGCTGATGCAGTCGCGTCCATTCCGACCAACGGCGCGCTTCGAACTCGCCGCGTCCATGTTTAACGGGCTTGGACAGACAATATTCAGTCGGGTAGCGAGCTTCACTTGCCTCCGCTGGACACCACTAACTCTCTCAGGCACACAGGAGAGACACACACACACAAATTAGAGTGCGGCGTGGGCGGCGGGTGGATGCAGGCTGCTGTGTGAGTGATGATAGGCGGCAGTGGCGGCGGCAGCGGCGGCAGCGGCGGCAGCAGCAGCCTATGCTATAGTTAATATCGAAAAATTATTAGCCGACCCGTGTCGATCTCTCGGATATGCAGTTCGCGTTTTGAAACGCCGACGCCACGCGCGCTCGCGCACCGCAGGCACCGTAAGCAACGTAGGTGCTCAGTCGTCGTCCGACGATTGGATCGCTTCGAAATAATACGACGGCGGCGGTCGGCGCCGCGACTTTTGCCGGCGGCAGATTTATTTTCGGCAACTTCTATTTTCATAACGCGCATACGAAATGACGCTAGTTTTTCGCGAATTGCCCCCCGTCCTACGTGTGTGTTTGTGTGTCGCATACTTTCCACACATGTTTCCTGATTGCGCACCGATCTGTTCAATGACGCTCCTAGCTAACATATTTTCATTGTATTTTGCCATAAATAATGGCTATTATATAACGGGGTAACTACATGTCCTACAAGTGTGATGTAAGCGCAAATGTCGTCTCGCTGTTTTCATCGCCCAAGGAATTGGGCGGACTGGCATGCTCCCTTCTGCGTTTGTCCTTCACATATTTCACGTAGATGGTCAGAATTAGCACGATGGCCATGGCGACGGCGATTCCAATAAGAATTGATGCAGATGATGCGGTTGCGATGGCGGCTTCCTGTTCCGTTACCACCTCAATATTGACACGGTTCTCTAACCCTTGATACTCCGGTTCACTGTACCAATAACCACTGATGCGCGTCAGACATTTCCATGTGCCCTCATGGCTGACATCGACTTTCTTCAGGCGTATGCCACAGTCGCCGTATGAGAAACCCTTGCCGTAGTATTCCAACATTGGCGTGTTAGTGTTGGGCCAAATGTGATAGGTCTTACCATGCGGATCCTCCAGGGCACAATATGATATAGCGCCGTTGGCCATAAAAAGAATCACCGCTTCATCGTTGGCGTCTACAGTGATGTGGCTGAATTTTGCACGGACCAAGTCTAATCTTACAAACTAAAACCAATCATGTTTTATAGGTCTATAACTTTAATTGGTATTTGTTATCGCTTACGTTGACTGTGATTATGTCGTCGTCGAAAGAATCACCTTTGGATATGTGGCATGTCCAATTACCAAAGTCAGTCTCAGTTAAGTTATTGATGCTGACTTCGCAAATTCCATTTTGTGCGTTTTCGTATGAGCCGATTTTTACTAATTTCCCGGTTGGGGACAACACCAGGCAATTACTCGCAGCGTAGGGTACTTCACATGGCACATTAATTGAGTCGTGCAGTTTTGCTGTGATGGTTTTGTAACGTGGATAAGAACTGGCTGGAATAAAAGAGATGAGATACATTTATCACTAAAGGAGACTATTTAAACATATAGGTACCTCTTTTTACATCAATGAAGCCTTTGTTATATTGTAAAATGCACTCCCAAGTTCCCATTTCATTCTCTTGCACTGGTAACGGAAACTAACAAAGAAAACAATTGTCTACTTAGATTTCCTGCGTTAAATCAGCAAATTGTATATTACTCACTTCAATTTGACAAGTATTTTCTGTAAAATCAGTCCCAAAACTATCATATCGTCCATTTGCAGAATTTTCCGTAATTCTCATAATCTGCTTATCGGGTCGTATCATACTACATCTTTCAATATGCCCTTCGCGGTCATAATACATAAATTTGCAACCGACATATGCGTAGCCATCATCTTCCTTGTACCACGTAACGATTTTTGGTCTTGCTGCATTGAAAACGTTTCCAATTAAATTAAAACGAATATTTAAAACATCGTCTTACGTACGTTTAATGCGAAGATCAGTATATGTTAAGATTGGCTCGATACTTCCTTCAATATTGGTTTTACACTCCCATTCGCCGATGTGCTGATTGGCCACATTCCTAATTGGATAGCTGCACAGAGTTCCATCCACTGCTAACTCACCGTTGGGAAATCGCAGCGAGCAGAAATCAGTTGCTCTACACTCCACACGAAGACTTGCTCCATACGAAGTTATTACTGTTGTGTTTCGTAAAGCTGGTGGATCTGTAAGAAAAATTTATGCGTACTTGCACACTTCATTCGAAATATTATTGCAATTCTATTACCGACAATTTTAACGATTGCATTCGCATATTTGGTGATGGTTTCTCCATTCTGCTGGAAAACAGCGGTTAAATTGTAATCGTGCGCATCGTACCTTCGCACATTATTAAACTTAAAGCCGCACGTGCGCGCGGCCATATTGACCATCTTATCGTTCATTGCTCCATAATCGATCTAAATGGATTTTGTCGATTTTGTTAATTTATAGAAACATATCGTTGTCATATTGAGATTTTACCCTATAATTTTTTGGTGGATATAAAGTGATGTTCTCGTCCTGACCATCCTGTCCTTCGACGTGCAAAATGCAGTTTTGTAATTCTCCGTCTTGTATGTCGATGTAATGCACAAATGATGTACCTTCTTTCACAGATATTATTTTTAAATGAAACACTGTGAAAAATAATAATTTTAGTAAGTAATTGTAATTTTGAACAGTAAAAAACTAACGAGGTGCAATGCAGAATAGGACGGTGATAACGCCGAGTCGGTACATTGCGCGGTTTGCTGAATACTTTTGAATATCGAGCAGAGAAGAGCTCCACTCAGCATACCTTCTATTATTATCTGTGTTTTGGGTTCGCAACAATCACAGTTTCTAAATATATAGACGCCGCGCATTATCTAGAATTTATTGGAGTGCGATTGCTTTCCGCAGACAATATTTTACTGTTCAAGTAGTTATTTGAATTTGCACTATATGTAATTGGGTTTTAATTGCTTTTCTAATCAAGTCCTTCGCCATCAGTTGATTACTTGATACTTATCTGAATTCGGAAAGTAACAAGTTGTCATTAACCCTAATATTTAAATGCAGCAAATACAATAATAAAAGTTATATAAGTAAATCTTCAACTTGAAGTTAAGTGGCACGTGAATAAAACAATAATACTCATTTATATAATTGCGCAACCATTTTATTAGTATAGTTAACAAGTACAGCTTGGCAACACCACAAATTTACAACAAACTAGAAAATAATATAACAAAAATATCGAATTATAATTCGGCGCTATATAAGACAAAAAGCATTTAGGTACACTCGTGTTATCAAAATTCACACACTACATACAATGTATAAAGTGACAACAAATAATAAATATATAAAAATAATGGTATGTATAATATTTGCACCAACGAATTGAAGATTAAATTACCCGCATACCAAAAAGAATAAGTGTTAAAAACGTATAAATTGTCAAATAAAGTTGCACTATGAATTTTGCTACCTTTGTTTTAAATATATCACATAGTCGTTTCAAAATTTGCACTTCTCTTTATATAGAAATTTTCATTACCGTTATACCGCTATAGAATTTGCTCTGAGAAAATAAGCTAATTTGTTCCGGACAAGTACATATTGAATGTGTAATTAAAATGCTCTACTTGGTTCCATTGTTCTTAATATCCAACCGAGTGTCGTCTAAATTAAAGCTCTTATAACGCTCGGTACGCCCCTAGTAGAATAGTACGCTACGATTTAGTTGGAATGCTCTCTAACTTTGATGTCAAACGGTTCGCTGATACCAAGTATACTGCGAACCTTATCCTCCGTCTCACTGATGTAAATCAGCCTATATGATCCGGAATACTTTTTGGTATTTGGCTCTGAAAATGTAATACTATATTTTTTGCTGGTATCGAGGGTGGCTGCGGGTGGTGGGCGTGCGCCGCCGAGATGAGCGCGTCCCGGACTTGGACTTCGTCGCGGCGCTGGGCTCGTCGGCTTTGGAACATACTCGTATGTCTCGTAATCGTCAATATCGGTAAAATTTATCTGTAGCAGACAATCATCATTAAAAATTTGTGCGATTAACAATTTATACAAAGCCATACCTTGTAAACGCCAACCCAATCATCACGGTTAATCGGAAAATCTTTCGAAAATTCATACTGCACTGTGTTCTCGTCGCTGTCCCACCAGAAGGGTATTTTCGCAAATTTCACCACCTCTTCCGCATAATCGGCAAACACCTTAATTACGAAGTCGGCCGTGACTGGCTTGTGATCACTGAGGCAATAATTCGGATGCGACTGGTAGGATTTCTGCTCGGCATGCAATTTCACGTTCTCATAGTTATCCGCGTTGAACGCGAACAGAATGCGATCACACCATGCCGGCCGTCGTCTGCAATTCCACATTCGTATTATTAAACAATTCGGTCATGAATTAATTAGCAATTCCTCATACTTATGGTCATATTTATTCTCCCCTACTTCGAATTTGAATGTTGGCGGAAATTTGGGCTGATTTTCGCTGAGTTCATTAAACGCCACGCGTTTTGTCATCACCTGGCGTAATTGATCATGCTTGAACAACTCCTCCAAGTCGCCTCGCTCAATCATGCGCTCGATTTCTTCAGCGTTTTTATTGAAATCTTCCGCAATACGGAAATTTAAGTCGCCCATCCAAAAGATATAGCTAAAACCCACCATTATGAGAAACATACAGGAATTACAGATAACAACTTACTCATGGTAGAAAATTTTGTCATGGCCCTTCAAATGGAATTCCTGGTTTTGTACAATTGAATTATAATCATCAATTCGTTCATCCAATTGATTGTCATGAGCACTCAAATGTGAATTCACAAAGCAAATGGTGCATCCATAAATTCCCAATCTAACACTCACAGCTCCTTTGTTGCCCTAAGAATGATGTAGTTCAGATCAACTGTTCAGTGCAATGATGTAGAAGGTAAAACCTACCCACATTCCTTGAAAACCAGTCCTTGTGTAGCTGCTCTCCATATCTCTGATATTCAGCAAATGCTTCTCCTTGACAAAGGCACTCAAAACAAGGCCTTGCATACGGATGGTCTTAATCTTCAGAAACTTCCTGTCTGCCAGAATATCCATCACTTTCCTGGTCCATGGATCTTCATAAAGTGCATCCATGAGCAAATTATGTGGTTGAGCACTGACTTCTTGCAGTGATAGGACATAAATATCAGGCAAATCTTTGGGATCATTCAGTGCCAGCAGCGTCCCGAAATAGCCCTCAGGGTTGGCGGTCCCCACGTTATAGGTGATAAAATGTATTCTGGAAATTAATGTTTTATTAAGGGTTTTATTTTTCTTAATTAAACAGATGCACTGTTATCGTCTACCACTTACCGTAAATCTTCCATCGTGCTGCGATTAAGACTGGATAGCTCGAAACGGCAATTGATTAAAAACACGTACACGTATTTGAACGAAATCTGTTAATCTGATCAATTAAGTTTTTACTCCGCGACGATCATATTTTGCTGGCAAATGTGATGTCATGGCAATCGCCAATCGACTATTTTCGTTGCGCTTTCTCCAAGGTCTTCCCTACAGAGTGTGACGCAAATTAAACAAAAACCAAATATTTAATATTTATACTAATTGATAACCTAATTACAGGATAAGATAACAGAATAAACCGCAAGGTGTTATTATGTTTAGTTATCGTAGAGGTGGTTAAAAATATTGATTAGAAATCGTGCAAATAGAATTATTTTCGTTTTCCATAAGCAAATAAAAGACGGACTTATGCAATACACCAAGTAAAGACGAAGGCAGTCGTGATATGAAGTAAAATTTAAACAATACGTTATTTAACGGACAATAAAATTATCGCAGTTAAAATGGGGAGGCAATCATAGTTGCAAATAACAAAGATTATGTATAAGTTATCGAATATATTGTTACTTCAAAACATTGAAAGTTCTAATTTACTTAATCAACATAGATATAATATAAACTGATAAGATTACTAATTCAACCATGAGTCTGATCGTCTTCGACAAAGTCCCTTGCGACTTCCTTCGTTACGCACTCCACGTGACTCACTTTATTACGGAACTTAACGCCGTAATATTTATTGGCGTGCTCCAACAATTCCGGTCTAAATGTGGTGGTGATGAATTGCGCCTCGTCTGTGAGCTCGTGAATCATATTGGCAACGGCGAAACGATGCTGCGCGTCGAGTGCCTGGTCGATTTCGTCGAACAAATAAAACGGCGCCGGATCGCATTTCTGAATGGCGAAGATTAATGCCAACGCGACCAGTGATTTCTGTCCGCCCGATAACTGATTCATCTCTTTCATCTCGGCATCCGAATCCGTAAAACACACCTTGATGCCAATGCCCGTGTACACGTCGGCTGTGTCCTCCGGCCTAATCTCGCCGCCTTCGTCGTTATCAATCTTTCGCATCACCAGCTTGCCCTTACCCACCGGCACCAACTTTTTGAATACCTCGCCGAAGAACTTCGAGATTTGATTGAACGTAAATTGAATGGCTTCGGTTTTACGTTGCTCGAGCGAAGATAGCAGCTCTTTGATCTTCTCGTTGCCACGATCCAATTCCTCTTTGCGCTTGGTGAGCTTCTCCTTCTGATCGGAGAAACTCATAAACTGATCCAGCGCCTTCTTGTTAACGTGCGCAAACTTCTTCAACTCATTGTTGGTCTTCTCCAATTCGCGGAAAAGTGTGCGCGAGGACATGCGCGAGAAGCGTTGCACGGATTCACCGGATGGCATCGCGCCCAATGCTTGAATCTTCTTCACGTAATCTTCAATTGATTCCTCGAGCATACGCTGCTTCGTTGCATACTTCTCCAAGTGCCGAGCGTCTTCATTGATTTTCTCCTCGGCTTCCTTCTCCATTTTCTTCCATTTATCTAATTCACTCTGCTCGCTCTTCAATTTCTTCGATAGGTCTTTCACTTTGGTGTCGACTGAAGACGTATCCGTATTGACCTTGCCAATCTTTTTATCGACTTCGCCCAGTTCCGTTTTGCAGTTCACCAACTGCCGTTTGCGATCCTCTAGTGAGATTTCCTGGAGCGCATGCAGCACTTCATCACGACGCCTAATTAAATTGTTGGTGAGCAAATTCTCCAACTTATTCTTCTCAGCTTCCAATTTCATACGGCTAGAAAACGCCTCCTTGTTCTCCTTCTGAAGACGTTGAATATCATCGTTGAGATTGTCGACTTCCTGCTGGTCGGCAACAGATAATTGCGATAGCAGCTCCTGATGCAATTCGGATTCGAGGCCTTCCTTTGTGGTTCGCATGGCTTCCAAATTGGATGTGCACTGGGCGAGTGAGCGCTCTTTCGATCCTCTGAAACGCTCTATACTGGCGACTTGCTCTTTCATCAAGCGAATTTCGCCCTTAACTTTATCGTAAATCGCTTTCGATTTGCTGTTCTTGGTTTCAGTCTTCTGCATATCAGAGACAATGTTATTAATAGCGCTCTCGGTTTTCTGCAGTTCTTCACGTAACGCTGCCAACTCCTTTTCGCATTGCCCAATCTGCTCCATCAATTCGGTGCGTGTTTTTTGCATTTCGAGGCGCGAACGAGACGTATCGAAGTAACCGCCGGTCAGTGATCCTTTCGAGCTGACTTGATCGCCGTCCAACGTGACGCAGTCCAAGCCGGTGGAAGGAGCCAGCTTTGTTGCAACGTCCAAATTACGACAAATCAACGTTTTGCCAAACAAATAACGCATGGCCTTATCGTACTTTTCATTGTAATTTAATTTGGAAACCATGGGTATCGCATCCTGTTAGAAATCATGTTATATAAATCATATATTTAAAATAAGATTCAAGTACTTACACCATCGTCAGGATAATCTTGAGTGCGCACGTTTAAACGATTCAACGGCATAAAAGTCACCTCGCCAGGGAGTTTCTGAAGATTCATCTCCTTTAATATTTGTGTGCCAACACGATCAGATTCGATGACGTGATGGAAGAGACGATTGCCTGCAGTCACCTCGACAGCTGTATAAATGGTCTTCTCGCAATGAAAGTTTTCGATAATGAGACCATAATAAGACTTGGCAATTTCCGCTTCTCTGCCACCGCGCGAATTGAACGTATCCAACACCTTCTTCACAGAGTCACGCCCATTCAAAATTGGTTTTCCAGCCATGGAACGCAACGACTGATCAGCTTTTAACAAATCGTCTTTTAAGCCCGCCAAATTTTGTTGAACGTTATTCTCTTTTCTCCATAATTCATTTCTTGCACTGTGATGCTGATCCTTGCTCTTCTTCAACTCATAGCAAGATTTGTTATGCTCGTCAATGCATAACTTTTGTCGCTCCATTTCTTGTGTTTGTTCTTCGATTTTCTTGTTGAGATTGATTGCATTGGCCGCATCTCTTTTCAGATCTTCGGAAATGCGTTCCTTATGATCCACCTTGTCCTTGATTTGCTTATTTAGTGATCTGATAAATATAGGGGAAATTATTATTATTAACATCTATATATTCAAAATTATATTTCTTACTTTAATTCATTCTGAATCCATTTATCGCGATCATCTTTCGAAGTGAATTGACTGCCTCTGCCTTGCTTTGCATATAATTCTTTCCGTTTTTGCTCCTTTAACGTCAGCTCCCTCGTGCACTCCTCCTCACGTTTGCGCATCATCTCATACTGCGGCTTGACTTTCTCAAGTTCCTGCTCCTTTTCTTTGATCGACACCTCCAAGCGATTTAACTCATTCTCTGCTCTTTCCTTTGACTTATTATCGCCCTGTACTTCGTCCGATAAGTCCTTTATGGTTAAATCTAACTTAGCTTTCTCTTTGTGCAAGTGCTGCATATCATTGGCCAAAATATCCCTCTCCTCTTTGAGCGCCGCGAATTCCTTCTTCGAATCCTTCACTTTCTTCGCAAATGTTTTGATATTATCCTGAGCCTTTTTCAAATTCGCCGCCAGACTGTTCTGCTCCGTCGATGATTCATTGCGTTGTCGCTCCAACTCTTCCAATTTCCGCTTCTGCTCGTTTAATTCGATCTCCAATATAAAGTATTCGATAGCTCGACGATTTTTGTCGTGATTTTGATATAATTTCAACTCTTCCTTCTCCTCTTCTAACGTGCTCAGACGTTCCGTAATAGTCGCTAGGAATTCTTCGATCTTCTCCACCTTCAATTCAGTTTCTTTCAGAATGCCGAGTGATTCATCGCGACGCTCGTCGTAGACTCGAGTGCCGGCCACCTCGCGCAATAATTTCAAACGATGGGAATCCGGTGCAGTTGCCATTTGATTGATCTAATGAGAATCAATCAATATAAAAGCCAATAAGACATGTGCTATAAATTAAAAGTGTACCTTTCCTTGTTTGACAATATAATATGGATTAGAATTGGAGAAGCCTGCTGATTCCAGTAGATTCATCACTTCACTTCGGGGCACAACTTTCTTATTCAAGCAGTATTGATCTTTCTTTGCACCAATCACTCGTCTCAAGAATATTTCATCTTGGTCGATCTAAATTAATTTACACCATTATAAATTCATTTAAAAATAAATTAGTGGAGGTACTTACTGGGACTCTGTTATCAGAATTATCAAAAATAATTTCAACATAAGCAGTAGCAACTCTTGGGCCAGTGCCCTCATGCAAAAGGGCTTGCCTCTGCTCAGGTCTCAAGTGAGAATATTCGTCACTAAGTACAAACTGGATAGCTATAAATAAAGTAAGTTTTTTAGTGATTATAATCCACAATCTTGATGCATTCCCTTACCATAGAAAAAATTGCTCTTGCCGGATCCATTTCGGCCCACCACAACATTGTGCCTCTTATCAAAGGGCTCAACCACAGTTTGATCCCTGTAGCTTTTAAAGCCTTGGATAATTACCTAAGGAGATACAAGAAACATAAATTATTTTCCAGATCACAGAAGCAATTGTGATGCCACTTGTTTTATAGCTAAGGCAAGTTGTTACTTACTTGTTTTATATGCATTTTAGCAATCTGCGTTACTTCACTGTTCAAATAACATACAAATCACTTGTATGTGTGATTATTAAATGCAGGAAAACAATAATTTTATCAAATCAACATTATAGGCGGCAAAAAGTACATAAACAGTGAAGCGCGTGAAGCGTGAAGCGAGTGAAGCCATTGCTGGCATTGCTGTCACGCAGCCATAATTCTTCTTGGCGCATGCGCCACTCAACCATCAACTGAAATTTAAAATATAGGGTGTGCACAATATGTACAATTTCAAACTAGAAATACATCATTTGTTCTTTAGACACCAACTTTCAAACTATTCCAACCGTAGTTTCAGCAAGTTTCAGCAAGTATTATGTGAAATATACCCTGGTGTACAAAGAAGTAATTCATATATGCATTTATTTGCCAAATAACGCAAAAGTTTGTAACTTACACGAGTTTTATCTATATTCTTTTTTTATGAAGTGCCTATTCGAGCGATGCGTATAGTATTTGTATACCATCAATAGATAAGCGCACTTAACATTTAACCAGCCCGCATGGTATTATGTATATATAAAGCGCGAACTGCGAGTTGCGTTCCCACACGAACGTTGGTTCAAACACTCGTTTCACTCGTTCGTTCGCGGCGCTTCTCCACTGTCCTCCGCTTCCCTCCGCTCCACTCCTCTCCCATCCGCCATCGCACCAATCTGCACTTGATAGCTGACTTGCTGACTTCGTGTGGGGCGTTGTACGTGCAGTCGATTCATTCGGCGACTCGCGTTTCTCGCTCGCCACAATTGCAATTACCGTGAACCCGCGTAATCGGTGCATCGGTCAACGACGACAACGACGTGTGTGTGTGCTTCATCCGCCAGCAAACAAATCGTACGCGTTTCATTCCGCGGTTTTCACAGAGCACGAATCTCGTCTGTGTCCTCCTCATCTGTGTCGTGTTCCCGTGCATTCCCGTGCGCCGCCTGTGGTATCGTGTCTGATATGCGTTCGTCTACATCGTGCGCCTAGGAGACCACCACACGATATCGAGGCCTTTGCCAAACGAATCAGCACTCACCACCACCCAACTATCGCCGCGCCAGCCAGTGATTTACATTTCGGCTGCGACGACGACGGCAAGCGCACTCGCGGTTGTCGTCGTTGAAAGTGTGCATCGCGCACGAATAATCTGAGTCTGAGCGTTCGCTTCGCTTCAATCGGCGTGTTCCATCGAGGGGAGGATGCAGGCGATCAAATGTGTTGTCGTCGGCGACGGGTGAGTACCGTGTACCGCTCGCCATGCATTTGGGTCTCGCCATGAATCTCTCGTGCAAATTGTCTTCTGCTTCGCATTTTGCATGCGACAACATGTAGGTAGGGCCCTGCTGGCTACCACCCGAGTGTGGCGTCTGGCTGTGTGGTAGGCGACCGATGACGTCCGCTATGGATTGAGTCACCTATATAGATAGTAATTTTGAATCACACTTGTGGATCTCTTTGCACTAGATCCGGAATTGGTCATTGTCCTTGCTGCCCCAGTTTCGCGCCCCCTTGCACGCGAGAGAGTTATTTCGGGCGCCCTCATGCATCGCATGTGTGGTGGATTGAATTTTGTTTTGATATGCGCTTTCTTGCAGTGCCGTCGGTAAAACATGCCTACTTATAAGTTACACAACCAATGCCTTTCCGGGCGAGTATATACCAACGGTGTTCGACAACTATTCTGCCAATGTGATGGTCGATGGCAAGCCGATCAATCTGGGTCTGTGGGATACGGCCGGCCAGGAGGATTACGATCGCTTGCGCCCGCTGTCCTATCCGCAGACGGACGTCTTTCTGATATGCTTTTCGCTCGTCAATCCAGCGTCGTTTGAGAACGTCAGAGCAAAGTGGTATCCGGAGGTACGACATCATTGTCCCAACACGCCGATTATTCTGGTTGGCACGAAGCTGGATTTGCGTGATGACCGAAACACGATCGAAAAACTGCGAGAAAAGAAATTGGCGCCAATCACCTATCCACAGGTAATAACACGTTAATAAGAGGTGTATTGGGTATGTACTTACCAATATTTGATGATTGCAGGGATTGGCAATGGCAAAGGAAATCAGCGCGGTGAAATATCTGGAATGTTCCGCATTGACACAGAAAGGATTAAAGACAGTATTCGACGAAGCGATTCGTGCCGTCCTCTGTCCGGTTATGCCAGTCAAACCCAAACGAAAATGCACAATTCTATAAAATACCGCCCGTCGGACGAGGAACAACTGAAGAACCAACTGCGCATATTATATTATAATTAAGACAAGATTTATTCGAGCATTTTACATGTACATTACGATAACACAAAACGAAACTAATGTCACGTTACAATAACGTGACGTTATATGTCTGTTGCTGACAAACATTGGCAATGAGAAGTTGATGCCACAAGGATCTATACAATGTCTAATGAACTATTCTGTGGGAGTTTGCGACTTGCGAAGGTGAAGACCATCGATTTTAACAACCGCTTACGAAAGCGTCGACAAAATTTTAACATTGAAGCACAAGTTAACAAGAATTTACCACGTAATAACAAAACGAAGCATGTGCGAAATGAGATGGTATGCTACATGTGTAAATGTGATTTAATTACGATTATAGCTTAATGGATAAATGCGTTGATGAGATGCGTCGTTCAATAGTGAATGTGTTTTTATGTTTTCTTAGTCGCGATGAACCGATTAGACAAATTTGCCGAATAGTCATTCATGCAATTCGAACGTTATTAAACAAAACTAAATGAATTATAATCAAAAATAAAAAAGGAATAGCTTATACGAAATTATATTTTTTTAATAGAGGTGCGAGAATTAAAGATACATAACTATTAGTAGCGACGAGTTGTAGCTGATTTCATGCTTTCCTTTTCGGTGCAAACGAAAATCTAGAAGAAATATTCTCACCTGACCAGACTTAAATGTTGAAAAATGTTGATGTATCGTGT
>JARJDR010018474.1:0-31269 GCA_030264135.1 Myllaena sp. GC000078 | reverse complement strand
CTAACACAACAGATGACCGTCGCTGGGACTCCATTGAAATGCATGTAACATTATTAGGGTTCGTAACTACTAAAGTAATTGTGGATGCGAACGATACTATGTGTATGGCGGACCTAAAGCAATGATGAGGCTTCACCGTGATTCTTGATAGGTGGCGTCACGGATATTGCAATCCGAATTAAAATTGGTCTGGTTTGTAGTATTTATATCGTCAATATATGGCGCATCAGATATCAAAACGAAAATTAAGACGACTTAAATCTCTTTACAACAATATGCATTAATTAATACGCAAATTTACTCAATCTTAAACAGTTTGGCATACAATTTGACAAATTAAACAGGAAATAATTGCATCATACAATAAATATTTAAACAAGTTTTATTGACGTAATGATATTAAAAGTATTTCTTCGCGTAAATTTGCACCTCTTCTGACGTCGAATAAACCCGAATAAATCGGCGTGGACAATTAAAACTTGCATCGTTAGTTAGCGGCGTGGCGCGCCGAATGGGAATGATTCGGGGGCGATGGGGATACAAAAGAGTCGCCGATTCGCGCGTAATTCACGCAAGCAAGGGCAAAGGGCTGCGCTCTGCGCTGTTAAGAAGCCCTTCTATCGGCACGCCCGCAGGCGTCGTCGTCGTTGTCGCAAGGTGACAATCCCTCCTCCTTCGCCTCCTTCCACCGCCCGCGAAATTTAGGCCTTGCTCGCAAACTTCATTAATTCCAATTCCTCTTATCTACAAAGCCCTCTTTCCATCCACCCCCGCACGGCCCTTGATACAACCAACACGCATACAACTGCTTCAGTGCTGTGTTAATCTTTTGTGCTTAACTCGAAACTTTAAAGTCAGTCGTCGGCCGTCGTGAGTCAAGTACGGGTGGCAAAAAGCTGGAACAACACACGGCAATTATGCTTTAAATCAATTTTTAATTTCAGGCGTATTGCAATGCAACAACGCAGATGCATACAGCAAAGGAGAGACTTTCGCACGGAAATTATAGGCGCGATGAGAATTTATGAAACCGTAATTTTCACTTATGGCGTTGGCGTTTGGGGCGCAAATATAAATAAATCGCGCACCGCGTTGATCGAGTTGAAGTCTTAATGGCAGTTTACATTACCCAAACGACGTGTTGCGTCGGTGAAATTATTGCACGCCCATATTTGGATGCTGTTTACTATGCTGCACCGAAAAAAAAACAGTCCAAAGTTTGATCCGATTGCATTCCTCACAACTCACAACTACAAATGTATGTGGGTGTGAGTGCATTATCGGGAGTGGAAATTGGGGGTTGGTTGCAGCAAGGCATCGAAGGAAATGAAAGAAAATCGTTAAGTGCCGTCGACGGTGCCGCGGCGCCAGCAGCGAATCAATCGCGATTCGAATACTGAATGCGGCTGGGTGAGATGCATTTAAATATTACGCCTTACGCCGAAACTTTACGCTCGCATTTGCATCGCATCCGCGTCGTTTTTAATGTTGCCCTCCGTACACTCAATTTGTTTGACTTGGTGACGTCATTTTTTACATGTAAAAAAGGTTTTCTTAAAATTTTTAATAAAAATGGTTTAGAAATGTGATGAATTTTGATTAATAAAGAAATAGTTAGATTGTGTTGTGTCGGAAGCGATGAAATTAATTGTACTGTTTTTTCAATGCACTTTTCCTTGCTTGCGGCTTCTTTAAGATGATGCCACGGAGAGGGTGAGTCGAAGAAAAGATTCGGCGTGTTTGCGAGTAACCCTTATGCTAATTCGTTAAGTGAAAGAGCGTCCTATGCAAAAGTATGCATCCTCCTTCCTCCCAAAGAATACGAAAAAACTGAAACGAATGAAGTAAGTAAGTAGTGATGCGTTACGCCGATGAACAAGCATTTCCATTTCAAGACTAACCTGCCAATGATGAAATGGATTGATTGGCAAAAACATTTTTAGCGCTTTCTAAACATACAATTAAGGTAAAGTGGGGTAAAATTGCAAACTGGGCAAGATCGATATTGACCAATTTTATCCCAATTGTTGATCATTTTTTAAAAACTAAGGTGTAGAATGTAGCACTGATTTAGTACGAAGCTAACTAACAAGGAGCCTTCGATTTACGAGCAGATTTCTTCGTTTTCTATGCTTTGCAAAAAACGACTACCTATGAACATGAACTGCACACTCAATTTAGACATGACTGTCAAACTTCCGGAATCATGATGAATTTTTCCCTAAAACAAATTTTTAAATATTTTGTAGTGTTTGCATGACATTGTGATAGAGTTTTAATGGTTTATTTCCCTTTTCGTTGTGTTTCGTCATAGGCTTAGGATTGTAACACAACTTTTTCGGTTTTTCGATTTTTTTATCGAGTTATTTATCAGGAAATTTCGCCATTCATTCGTAAAGTTATTTACGAACAATGCATTTTACCCCTGAAGACGCTAAATCATGGTTAAAAATATTTGCTGAAGATTGGTCAATCTTTGCACATTAATTGTCAACCATAAATGAAAAAAATAATATCTCGAAAAGGCGGAAAAACGGGTGATATCTTAAAGTTGCTTTGAAAAGTACAGATGTTGATCTACATCATAGTATAAAGTATTAAGGAGAAATGTGGAGAAGTATAACAAAAACCACATTGTAATGAAAATTTCCGTTCGTGATGTGCTTCAAATTCGTCAATTTAAATAATTTTTTGTGGGTTTTTATATATTAATTAAATTATAAAATGCAGTCGAAATATTGCATACATACCTGCTTCGGCAGCATCCATTGAAATTTTAACAAAAATTTAAGTTTGGGACAAATTATAACACTTTGAACCTCGCTCTCGTTGCACTCGTGACAAATGAGTCGTGGACTATTCAAGTTGCCGGTTTTTGAACTCATATTTCTCTGAAACTGCTGATCTAAGCAGCAATAACTCTTCGATTCATAATGCAGCATTTAATCCTTAATAAAATTAACTTATTTGTTACTGGATACAGTGCATTTCATAAAATCGAATCTTGTCCGGCTTTTCTGAGCAAATGCTCCAAGTGCGTCGTCCGTAAGAAATTATTGAAATATGTTTAACTTTGAAATTAAAGCATAGAATTTAATCTTGTAAAAAGCATTTTGTAAATGACAACAGTAGAATGCAGATTTGGCATCGTAATGTGAGAATATAGATTGTAATTAGTTTTAATTGACCGGTAACGATTTTGCCCCATTCACAGAAGGCGTTCGCAACGCCTGTCACGTCTTTTTAATCTGTGAATAAAAGTACTCTATTCAATTGAAATAGTAATTTCTGTTACTGAAAATTATAGAGAAGTAACTGTACTTTACGACAATGCCAAGTTGTGGTAAATATTTGAAACATAATAAAAAATGTATAATGTTAAATTTGAACTTAGCAAAAACCGCTTCGATTTTACTCCACTTCACCTTAGTATAGTGTTGCAAATACAAGTTACTTATAGTTAGCAATTCATTACATTTTCATTACATTTCACATTGGTTGGACAAATGATAAGCCTTCTCTCTTAATTTATTTCAGCCTTTTGTTTTGTTGCGCTTGGCATTTGCCATTCATGCCGATTCTTTCACACTTCGCCCGCGCCCGCATCCTTTCATCATCATCCATTCGGCGCCCCTTTCGCCTTGCCAACCCCGTACATTCATTCGGCTTCTTAGCGATGCTTTCTTCTGATCTTCCAAATGTGTCGTCGTCCATTCCGCCCTTGCCTTAAATGAATGTAATGTGCAACGCGTTCGCTTGTAGCAATCGCCGAGCAATCCCGAAATGTGTTAATTTAATTAAAGCCGTATTCTTCACTCCTTTAAGGCGTCGGTCGGGCGTCGGGCGTCGTCGTCGGACACCCCCGTGGAAAGCTTGGATTTAATGACGCTTCCAACAACTATGCCGCCCTTTTACTCCTTCCGAGTTGTCTTTTGGGTGTAATTTCGATAAAAGCATGCGACATTCATCAGCATTGCAAAGAAAAAACCATTGCTGGTTTCTTCTATCTAATCAAACTATCTAATATCTAAATAATCACTAGCAAAATAATGATATTTAAGGAGTTTAAGAAGATTTATCAATCTATGCCGAATAGCACCATAAATAAATGGCTTCCAGTTAACAATTTCTTGGGTACATTACGCGAAACGTTGTGCATCGGTATGTACATACATCGGCGTAGTACGTAGTACGTAGCATATTAACTGCGCCAACATTTGCGCTGCGTGCCGTTGTGTTTTGAATTTCGTTTGCGCTGCGTTTCGGTTTCGGATACATCGCATTTTCTCGCGAGCGCGCGCGCCGCGCGAGTAAATTACATTAAACTCCGTGTGCTCTTTCTCGCGCGCAACGTTCGTACTATGCATGTAAGTACACTCTTCGCGGACGTTTATATAAAACACGTACATTCACATCACAGTCTTGCACTTGCACGCCGTAAGTCGATTCCATCCAATCCATTCTTGTAGGCGAAGAAGTAGAAATAGAGGAAGAGTACGAAGAGTACAGCAGCGCAACAACAACAACAACAACAGCAACAGTGCACCGAAAGACAATTTAAGAGCTCCTCGTTTTCGCATAAATGCTCGCTTTGTACTTAACATACACCATTCCTACATTCCCTTGTCTAGGCATTAAAATAAATAGGGAGAACGGCACGCTATTCGCAAAATAAAAAGAAAGAATTGAAATACGCAAATAAAAGTTATTATTGTCAATAATATGAGTATGATAATACAAGTTAAATCAATGATTGGGAATAAACAATTTAGATCTCATCCGATTAATCAAATCGGATAACTCGTCGAATTTCCTGGTAATATGCTCGACGCGCTGCAATCCACCATAATCGCAAGTCGTCTTATCGTTGGTTTGTTCCCAGTCGGTGGTGTTGATGGTTGTCTCGAAACGGTTCTGCAGAAGACGATCGTCTTCGTTGAACGTGACATTGATGATCGGTTTGTTGTCGATATCCAAACTACGACGAACCGGTGGTGGTGATGGCTCGATGATGGTATTCTTCAAGTTCAAACTATGGCGACGGCTTGGCGTAAACATCGAGTCAATACGTTGTTTATCCATAGAGAATCTCCTCGACTCGCTGAACACCGGCTCTGGATGATGGACAGCTCGATCAAACAATGAATCGATCCGTAATTTCACCTTTGTGTTTTTGTTCAGGGAATTTGAACGTTTCAACATTGGACTTTCTGGTGTTGCGGTTTCCATGGACACTGGCGCGAGGCGCTTACGTTTGGCGTGTTTCTCAGCGGATGTTTTCAACGTGCTCTTAATAGTGTAGAAGTGTCCATCAAGCCGTTTAATGAGGTCGTCAAAGTCTTTGCCGCGATTTGGAGTGCGGCAAAGCTCTTCAGAATGCGGTTTGGACGAATCTGAAGAATCCATGGTGTGGTCCAGGGCTGAATGGAAGGTGTCTTCTTGGAAACCAAGGTTGAACGGGGTTCCGGCTGGATCCATAACTGCATCTTTTTCGTTTTCTTCATCCTCCTCCCCGTTTTCTTCTTTTTCTGAATCATCTCCATCGTATTCCAGGTACATAGACCCATCACTCTGAATGATCAAAGCTTTCTGGTATTTAGTCTCCGACTTGAGCAATACCTTCTTATCAGGTCGCCATTTCTGATCGGGTGTCACAAATCCCTGCGGTTTCTCCTCGTTCATCAGCGCCAATCGCTTCAGTGCCGGAAGCGGAGGCGGTGTACCATCAGCAATGCGTTTAGCTGATTTCTTGGGAGTACTGCTCACACTTAGATTATCCAAAAACATCTCCTCTTCAGACTTCTTCATCAGCAAACTATCGAAGGATCGCTCGATGAACCGTTTCACTTTCTCACTTTCGTCGGCAACCGGAGTCTTCGGAGTCTTTGTAGGCGATGGATGCAAACGGGAACGCTCCAGCAACTCTTCTCCCGCATTGGTCATCACTGTTTCGATGGCTTCTTTCACTTGTTTTGCACTGAAGAGCGGTCTGTGTAGACGGACGAGATTCGTAGTGAAAATTCGAATTTCACGCACTGTTGAGCAGGGACATTCTTTACGATCGCGGTTATCATGCGATTCGTACACTGAACGGATATAACGCTGCATTTTGTCACAACTTCAGTAGTCTTCAGTAGTCGATTGGACAATGACGACTTTATTAGGCTAGACCGTCCCTTAAATAACGGGTGCAGGTACACTTTGAACTGTTGACTTCGTGGAATCTTACCCATAATAGATTTGGTGCGTAAACAAAGTAATTATGATAATTACTTGATTCTTGGTAGCACAACTAGGGTCCAACTTGAATCTCAAATAAATAACGATGAAAACAAATCGATAAGTATAAACTTTCACCCTCTCTCCCCCAAAATACATAATACTGACTTGTTTTATGAAACTTTGCTGTGACATTCGATTACACCAACCCAACGCAGCGCAATTTAAAGCCCAGCACGCCCAACAAAAACTTTGCTTTTTGCGGGCATACTAGGTGTGAGCCTAATCCCGATTTCCAACCGTAGGCGTTGGGAGGGTGTGGAAGAGCTTTGCACATTTCTAACAATGTAACAATTCGGGAATGGTGTTGCGTGAGCGGCGCGGATTTAGATTCGTCGCCGGCTTTGTCGCCCTTCGCCGAAAAGTAAACACGAACCGTTTTTGCGCGCGCCTGGAAAAACACCGATATTCTATGAATTGCGTGTATTTCGTTCGCTAGGGATGGAATTAAATTCATCCCGAATAATGGGGTGGGTCGAGAGAGAGAGAGAAAGTTTTGTAATAGTTTCCAAAATGCCGGAAGTAAAAGTTTTGTGTTATGGGGCAAATGAAATGAAACGAAATGGTGAAATATTGACGCCAAAGTATGCACATGGAATTTGTTTCGGTGTACACATATATTGTGTGTATAAATATATACATCATAATGCACTTAGCGTGCCGGATATATGCGCCCCGCTCTCCGTTTTTTGTAGCGCTTCACACTCCACACCCCTTCACATATTTTCCCGTTTTTTCCTTCCGCTCGCCGCGTGCATATTTCAATTTCACCGACATTTATGTGTGATATATCTATCATAGAAGTTGATAAATATGCAAAAAGTCTAATAATTACCTAAATACTACGGTTATAGTCCTGGAAGGAAAGAGGAAAGTTTTTGCTGTAATATTGAAGCATAAATAACACAAGTTTACAAATCTCGGTCAACTTTTTGACCCGAGCAGATGAGAACGATTTTTTTACTAATTTTGGTGCGCTGAATCCAAATCTGCAATCCGTTTTTTGAAATTGATTCTAGTTTTTGAGTTCTCCGATGGTGGCGCAATTGCGCTCTTTTACGTAGTGAGTTTGAAAAGTCCGTGCCAAAATGGAAAATTACTGGATTTTTGAGGGATTTTTTTATATTTCTCATTGCAGTCTCCTAGTAAGCTTATGCAATTAGTCCAGCGGTTCGCCAATTTTTTTATCCTCTCCAAAGCAGATATGATTTGTGCAAGTCCGTAAAATAGTTATTCTTCGATTCAAATGAATGCCAAACACAAAGTACTATTCCAATCTGGCTATTTTTGGTGTGTGTTCTTCCAAAAGATGCTATTTAGTTATCATAAAGTTGATTTGCGCCAGTAGCGCAATTTTTCGCACTTTCCACGGACGTTGAATGGCCGTTAACGGTCAGTAATACTGAAATGATGAATTTATTGAATAATTCAAAAACTAGAACCAATTTCAAATAACGGATTGCAGATTTGGATTCAGCCTCCGAATCTACCTTAGAAATAGCTCTTATTTGCTCAGGTCAAGATCCGTGTCGTACTTTATTGCCGTCCGGCGCCACTTAATGTAGTGCCATACGTCTGGGTTGCGCCGGACGGCAATTTAGTAATACACGGTTCTTGACATGAGCAAACAAAAGCAGTTTCTAAGGTAGATTCGCAGGCCGAATCCCAATCTGCAAAAAGAGCGCAGTAGCGCCACCATCGGAGAACTCAAAAACTAGAACCAATTTCAAAAAACGGATTGCACATTTGGATTCAGCGCACCAAAATTAGAAAAGAATCGTTCTTATCTGCTGGAGTCAAAATGTTGACCGAGATTTGTAAACTTGTGATAATTACCTAAGTACTACGGTTATAGTCCTAGAGGGAAAGAGGAAAGTTTTTGCTGCAATATTGAAGCATAAATAATCGAAAAACGTGAAGGTGAAATCGACAGATCGAAGCAGGAGCGAGCCACATAAATATGATGAAATATGGTCGCACTTACAATAGTTAGCCCGCCGGCGCTGCCGCCTCCGGAAACTTTCCACAAGCAAAGAATATGGATGCGGCGGAGAAAAGTTTGATCACTCGTTTTCATCTCGCGTGCGCCGCCGCATCACACAAACATCAGTTTCAGTTTCGCCGCTGAGCTGCGCCGCGTCAGCAATAGCGCCGTTGTAAAACTGTCAGCGCACCAAAAAGCTTTTCGCAATTATGTCCCATTAGTTTCGGGTATAATTTAGCTTCTGCGCGCACACGTCTAATGGCTTGCTGAAAAGGAGCCCTCCGTCCGCTTAAGATTCGCACTCAAAACAAGACATCAAGACAAAGCAAACGTGTTGAAACAATATCACGTGTAGTATAATAACAACAATAGTTTGTCTAGCATAATCGGCGCTGAGATGTTAAGCGTGATGTTTCGTATCACTCTGCGTTAATTATTCGTTGCAAAACCGTCTGTAGAATGCAATGCGATGCTAATGTTTCTCATCGTTTCACTTGAAACAAGTTAAAGTAGAATAGTACAAGGCAAATTAATAAGTTAAGCAACAAATACCCATTCTTGTCATTATTATACATATAATAAAATAATTTAAAATTAGTATTTCCAGTGGGTAATAATTTTTGTTTCCCTTCTTCTTCTTCTTATCTACTTTCTTGTTATTAGCCGCCGCGAAAAAGAAACTTTTTCCATCCGCCCTTCCAATTGTCCAAGCGAAGAGTTTCTTCTTTCTTCGCTTCGCTTCCCTTTTCCCTTTCACGGCGTACGAAATTTTAAATACAAATCGGATAAGAAAAATACGGAAATGAATGCGAAAGAAAAACAGGCGAAAAATATAAAACGAAGAAACCGGCCGGCGTGATCCCCTTGAGATTAATAAAGGAATGGCGGAATTTAAATGCAAATCGCCAACGCGAAAAAAATTAGAAATGAAAAGTATATATTCGTCGGGCGGCACGAAAGAGGGTGGCGGTGGTGCGGTCGTAAAAAGCATATCCGTTTTTTCGTTTCGCGGATTTTCTTACGCGGTTTCTTTCCGTGGCGCTCGCTTATTCTTTTTACGACCGCGAGAGTTGGGGTCAAAAATGGAGCGGCGACGGCGAATCTCTTATAATATTATTCATAGATACGTGCGTTGCGATATTAGGTATTATTCATTCCGCAAACGGTCCGCAAAGTTTATGATTAATCATCATCACTTCTTCTCCTTGCTTTCTTTCTCGAAATTATTGCGTATTTTAAATGAATTTGAACGATTTCGTTTTCTATGGGGCGTTTGCAAAGGGGTTGAAACATCAAAGGTTTGAATGAAATTTGTGCACGAAGCAAACCACAAACGTTTAACGCTACAAAAGCACCGTTTTGTGGTTGCGAGCAAGTAAAGTTAAAAACAAACAACAAACATGTAATTTTGTTAAATGGGAATGTTTGTTATTGTTATTCTTTGCTGAATTTATGAAAATAAACAATAATTTAGCAATTTTAAGGGCAGTTCATAAAAAATCAAAAAGATGAAGAATGTTTTTTTTATCTATATCAAGAATCAAGAAATATTTTTTTAAATCAAATATTTTGCTTCCCATAACATATTTTTATTTCAATATTATTTCATGTCTCGTGTGCGTGCGTCTCGCACTTAACTTATAAAATTTCATAAATTCCATCGCAATACTCGAGGGAAATGGGGAGGCGTTGAGGTGCTCTGCAACTTAAATCTAAGACGATTTGCGCTGCGCTCGTGATCGTGTCATAAGTATCCGCACACTGCCGCCACGCTGCTCGTATTAAATTTATTAATAAATTTGGTGTTGCGCGAAATGCGCGAGCGCGTCCGTAACCTTTCATCATCATGAGAAACATCACCGTCTTCGTCTTCTTCGTCTTCTTTTCCTCCGCCCATCCACACACGCATATGTGTATGATATGTGGTGCGATTACGCGGCGTGTTTTGCGTGCGCCGCGGAAATGTGTCGAAAAGGGCGTCTCGCAAAACATTATTACTTATTGCGCACCGGCGCGCAACTGCTGAGCTGAGCGTGCGCGCGCATCGTTTACGCTCATCACCATCATCTTAACCACCAGGTCTACATATCCATTTGTTTCATTTTATTTTTCACCATTCGTGTGCCCTTCGCCTTACAAACGCATTCATCATATCAATTAATATCTTGCACAAAAACGCACGGAATTTGTTTGAATTGTTAGACGAAATCAATGGATGGAAGGATCTTGGCCAAAAACCGTTTGAAACGAAATGAGTATTAAACGCGCGTCATTTTGCAAAAGTTTTAATGCGAATTCTTGTTGTTTGCCTAGAGAGCAAACTTCCCTATCTACCCTCCAGTGGAAGAATGATGCAAGCCCAGCAATTTCAAAATTGGAGCAAGCCAAATGACATTCAAACGGTTTTGGTTGAGGAACTTTAATTGATCCTCAAATTGAATAAGTAAACTTTCTAAGTTTAGGTTTTTAAATTAATTACAAAATTTATTGCTTTAGCGACCAGCAGTAGTACATTTCTGATTAGACTAACAAGTGTGCAAATTGCAATTTACAATAGCGATTAATAAAATAAAGCATTGCGGAGGCACGACCGCAGCAATTAAACAAACTCATTAAAATAACAGCGCGCCATTCTTCGTTGCCCATCCGCCCGTTGCTGGCGTTTTCGGGAATTTTTCTTTTTATTTCTTTGCCTTGGATCGAAGCCGGCGCCGGCGTTTGCTGGGGTTGCTGTGTAACTCATTAACAACCAGTCATTCGTTTGCTTCCCACCGCTGGCGCTGCTTCGTTTTATTCATGTTGCGGAAGTAAATTGGTCAATGTTGTAAATGTTAAATGTTAATGTCCGTGTTTAAGTTGAAATTGCGGAAATATTGAATTAGGGCGTAATTTTCCGAAAATTTTCAATTCAGACCCTTTCCTAGTTTCCTACCGGCGCGGTAGTTTATTTGACAAACAAACGATGGGAGTCGGAGGAGCGGGTACATCGCGTTGGATTAGCATACTTGATTAGTCCTTGCGCCCGGCCCCCGGTTCCCTGGCTGTTTGTTTTTTAATTAACCGTTGCGCGTGTTGCCCCGCTGCTGATTGATGTAATGAACAAACCGGGAGCCGAGCGTTTGTTGTCTATGCTTGGAATTCATCCAAATTGAAAAATATCACGTAGGGTTTTCTGCTATTTCATATTTGGGAAGACAAAAACCGGTGTAATTTAGGTTTGGAGCTGTTATAGCGGATATGCAGAACGTTTTCGTAATTAGCACCTTTCGCCCGAGTAAGTGTAATAAAACGAAATTTGCGGCACAGGAATTGAGCGATTACGAAACGATTAAATCGATTTCTTTCGGATGATGGCGCTTTTTACGATCGCCGAATTAAAGTTTACGTTTATGGTGCGATGGTTGCTGCTGAAATGTGGGTTATGAATTAATAATAAGCCACACACGCACAAACAACGCAGCTGCAAACTTATTCGGTTTTTTTATGCCATTTAATTAATAGAATGCAATTAAATACGGGATCGTTTATCATCCACAACTTCTTCGGATGACATTTCTTCTACGTTGCTTGGTGAAGAGAAAAGTAAGAGGGGAGCACAATCGGAATGTCGGATGCGAAACAATTCGGTTATGAAATGAATAATTCAATTATAAGCGGTTTTTAGCTGCTGCCCGAAGAGATGGATGCAAATGAGTGGTTGCTGCACCACCTTCAAGACGAGGGAGGGGAAAAGGGCAGCAGCAGCGGTATGTGACAGGCTTCTCCGCATTTCTAATCGGCTTTACCATACCTACCCCCGCGCATCCCTCAACGTCTTCGATTGCGAACGCGAACGCATCGTCAGCGCTTTGCCGAAAAGTACTTTACAACTCACCCCTCCCAGCAGCAAAATGCGAACGAAGGAAGATGCGGGAAGCGAAATCGAAACCAAAATCGCAAACGAAGACGAAGAATAAGCTTTGAGTGTTATAAATATTTATAATTGGCTTATGGACCGCTGACGATGACGACTTGATGCGCGCGGATTAGAATAAATTACTTATCATCCACGTGGCGCTATTTATTTCAATTCTGCATTACTTTATCATAAATCATATCTTCATAGGAGTAGGTAAATTATTGGCGGCCCTTTTGCCAATGTACCTAGCTACTTGTATTCGCTTGCGCTCAGCTTCGATTAGTGCGCAGTGCGCTCAACGTATAAATCAAGCGCCACGGATGCAGATTAGTTGGCTGCGCATGCGTATATATGCAAATCGTACCCGCAAAGGGTTAGAGGAATGAATAAGAAGATAATGATGGCGATGATCAAGGCAGGAGGAGAGTGCGTAATAAATATATAAATACTAAGCAACAGCCACACCACACCGCACCAACTGCTGGCTGCGAAGGAGGCGGCTGATTAATTGCGCAGCAGCGTCGCTCATAAATTTTTCATTTTTCCCTCTTGCTGGCCGGGGCGCTAGATAATTTTCTCGTATTCAATTAGGCGATGTCTACACGACCCGATTGAATTTATTATTATTTAATGCAATTGACTGCTTGCTTCTACCTACAGGTACTCTTCTTCTATTTGCCGACTTGTTTTTCATTTTCGCATCGCCGTAATCACGATCAAGATGATGATTTGCATCAGGGCGCAAATTAAACTAGTTTTGCCATTTTTCTAACCTGCGTTAATGAAGCGGTATAGATTTATCATAATTCCTTTTTGCATTCCACGGTCGATGGCGATGCCCCTAGATGGCTTCGATGTCATGCGTGGCGCGCTGTTTTTTCTCCGCGCACACAGCCGCCGATGATTAATGATCTTGATACGATGCTAACAGAGTTGTCAGAAAAGTTAAGCCCAGCGCGCGCTCGCAATTTGTTCCGTGTATTAATTACGCGTTAGATTCAACCATCCATCAATGCATCATCGATGCGCAACGCACTGCGGCAATTTAAGTAAAGTTACTTATCCTTTGCCTTATCCTTTCCTAACGCTAACTAACTATTTACGCGTAGGTAATTGAGTTTCGTATTCGGGCTTGCGCTTGGGTTACCAAAAGCGAAGAAGACGTCGGAAGAGTGCTGCATAAATTGCATTTGGGAAAGTTTCCCTCGGCCCGATGGGATGAAGAAAATTACAAGTAGAGTGCGCACGGTAAATAATCAATTAGAAGTGTATTGGGAGCCGTGGAGCGGTGGGAAGCGAGCCGATGGAAAAGTTATGTTTGCTAATGTTTATTGACTCGCATACCGATCGGATATCTACGAAGCGCGCGCGCGCACCGCTTCGATTGATGCAATAAACGTAATAAATATGGATCGAAATGTAAGTCAATATCAGTCTATGCCCGATACACTCACTCGCTTTGACTTTGCTCCGCACTTTGCGTTCCGCAAAGACTATTTTCATCATATCACGTACTCTTGCATACAAAGTGATGCCTGGATGTGAATTTCTCTTACGATTGCTTTACATTGAAATGTGGTTTTGTTTAGGACCCAGTATTGCGCTGGGTAAATAACGTCGAATCTTAATATAACCATAAAGATGCAGCCGTGCAATGATGGACGACACACATTTCCCGAATCGTAATGTAGATAAATTGCTCCGAATTGCGCGGCATGCTGCTACCTTTTGCGTATTTATAAATCGTGTGCTCGTGTTTTCAGTTTATTTTCGTGTCTTACTTC
This sequence comes from Myllaena sp. GC000078, assembly GCA_030264135.1. Taxonomy (NCBI): domain Eukaryota; kingdom Metazoa; phylum Arthropoda; class Insecta; order Coleoptera; family Staphylinidae; genus Myllaena; species Myllaena sp. GC000078. The sequence continues at coordinate 17,324 of JARJDR010018474.1, read as the reverse complement.
TCACCAACGACCAAACTAATGGCTAAAGATATGGAATTAAAGTGGTTACCTGTAATCGCCTCGCCAAATTACTTTTTGCGCTACTTTTGAACTTTGTTACTTTGAAAACTTCAATATTAGGAAGAAAGAAAAGAGATCGAAAAAGTTTTGTTTAATTTTTGTCATCCTACTTATTACCTTGGATTTGAAGAACCATCAAAGTTTAACTACATTTTGAACATGAATTTATGAATTTTCGCGTTTGGTGTTTTATCCAAGCAATTTTTCTACGAGAACTTTACTTGCGCTACTTATATACTTGGTTTGATACTTATTTGCGCGATCTTCGCGCGGCGCATTTCCATGATAATGTCATAATTATCATAAAATTTTATTGACATGCGCGAACGCGAGCGCGGCATCTTTGCATTGAAGTTGCAGCCGTGCATTGCACTAAATGCGGGTCGATTTGGCCTCCGCGTTGTACTTACCGTTATGCATATATTTGAATAAACCGAAGGTTTAAGCGCGAAAAAATGGCACTGTCATCTTGAGCGGATGGTAGACGGCATTGTTATTAGTTGCTCGCGTTTGCCATTTATTGAAAGACGCAATATTTTGAGTATATTAATACTTCCTTTACGTTGGGGCACGTTCTGAGCATTTTTGGGCGGAGGGTGAAAACATAGCACACAGCACAGTATGGTATTAAGCTTGACGTATAGCTTTTATTTGACAGGCTCAACACACGCGTGCCGCCCGCAAAATGCTTTAATATATATCTGTCAGTCATTCACACCCTCTCTCTGCCCTTGCCGTGGCCCTCCGTTAATATTCTCCCTGTGCTGACTTATTCAATTCACGTTTAAATAAATATTATTCGTTATTTTTCGATTTGCTTTAGAACAACAATGGCGACATTAAAGTCAGTTGGCAACGCGGTGATTGATACACTTTCATTACTTCTTATTAGATTTGAATGGGTCCATTTACGGTGGATGCGCGCTGCGCGACCGTTGTTACACTATTGTCGCTTGCAACAATCATAAATACAGTACGGGGGTGACATTAACGGTGTCGCGCAACTGTGAATGCGGCCGCGGCGCGCATAAATCGTTTGAGCGCATCATAATTGTATTCCATTGTCTTGTACGGAGGAAATTTTCGCAAACTGCAAATGTTGATTGTATTTATCCAAACATAACGTATGTTAATGCAGCAACGCGTGGGAAGGTGGAGGAGAAGGATGAGGAGAAGGTGGAATAAGGATTCATTTGCATTGCGCTCCACGCGTACCAAACCGGAACGGGTGTAAAGTGAAACACTTTGGCTTGGGAAATGTAGTCGAAGGAATAATATTCCCCCCCGTGTGAGAGTGCGAATGGTGTTCGGTAATTGCCGCTTTTAGCCTCGGTTATTAAATTTAATACAAGTCGAGAGGAATATTTAATAACACGAAGAAAAGGGATGAATACGATGAGATATGTGTGTGATGCGGGAGATGTTCACTTCATCCTTACTTTGCCTTTGCCTTGCTTGTCGCATTAACTGTAATACCATTGTGCATTGCAAAATGTGCAGAATGTGCAGAATTAAGTAGGGTAAGATTGCAAAGATCAACACTAACCAATTTTATACCAATTATTAATCATTTTTTATAAACTTAAGTGTAGAATGTCGCACTGATGATAAAAAATCTATTATGTTAAACCGCTTTGATCTTACCCCACTTAACCTTATTTTCTTTAAGGAAACAAGAAGAAACTAACTTTAGTCTCTTTAGTCTTTGAATCTATGTAGTTGCGTTGATTGAAGACGACGTTTTCTTTCATCCACATGTCGACGCTCTCTTACGTAATACTATAGCAAGAGCATCGATTTGCATTCGAAACGTAAATTCGCCTCCTTAGAATGGGTGGGAAGATGTATAAGGACTTCAATTGTATGCGACGGACGGACGTGTGCGCAATTGAAGATCGGCGCCAGACAAAGCTCGGAAGATAAAGACGAAAAGGGGCATATACTCGTACAAGTATTTGAAAGAATATTCGCGCTGACAGGTGAGCGGCGAAAATACTGGCCAGCATTTTTCACTTTGGATATTTTCCAAACATCGTTTGAATAATTTATCCACGCAGCGTATTTGGAAATTTATTATTGAATACATGGCAGGCATTCGATATGAATTCATCAAGGAAATTTATTTCTCGACCAACCGCAGTTGTGTTGTTTTCACACTTTCGAAAAGACAAATTGTGGCTGTGGGATAAATAAAATGCGCCGCGCTGCGCTGCGTAGAAAGTAATATAATCTATGAAAGTATTGAAATTTATTTAAAATTAATTTTAGATGCAACGCACCTTCGCCACTTAATATAGTGTTATGGTCTCGACATTAAAACTATACATATTTACGATCATATTCGTCTCGTATTATAAAACGGGCGCGTTTAATGTTTTATATCCTTTATAAATTATGATTTTGTATTTGTTACAATGCTTGTGTGAAAGAATACTTATAAAATATTTATGAAAACGCTGAAGCAATGTTATAAGATGTCGCAAGATAAATCTTCTATTTTCGGTGTGTTCCAGCCAAATGTAAGTTTCTTTTCGCTCAGCATGCAGTACATAGTTATAATCACCTGTGCAATCATGTTTCAATTAGCCAGCGGTCATTCATCAACATTGCACGCGTGCATGCACGCAGCCAGCGCAGATACACATCTTAAAAACGAAATGATTAATGATATCTCAATTTGGCGCAGTCCGAGTAATTAGAATTTGAGTCAAGGACGAAATGCAATCGAGCGAATGGATGTGATGCCAATATTTGCATGTCAATCGGGTATAAATTAATTATTTATTGTGCATTCGTTGCATGTTGCATGTTGCATGTTCATTATCCTTCTTCCATCCTGCGTCCGTCATGTATACATATATACTTAGCACCATTTAGAAATAGACGGGTCGTAAAGCACGTGTAAAAAACCTCAAGGTGCGTGCTGTTACTGAGTCGCCTGCGCACGCTCAATTCTTCTCCAGTCTCCGAAGCTCTGGAATTTATGATTTTTACAGCCGAAACTTGATATCTTTATGACATCAAAATATTTATAACTTTGATGTTATTCAACCGAGCGCTTGTTAATTAAGCATGCATTGAACAACAATATGCTAAGCATGTAATGGGCTGGGCGCGCTTGGATCAATTTTGCAAATTTGTTGGCCGCAATCGTAATTAATAATTGGTTGATTAATAATAAATCACGAGCGCAAATATGCATAATTACGCAAAGCAAGCGCAAGCGAGCGCGCGTGCGCTCCATTTCGTTTCGTTTCGCTGCATTAATGAATAATAAAGTTATGAAAATTGAAAATTCTCTCTGATTTCCATATTCCGCGCATTGGGGCATCGATATTATCTGGCTGGGCATGTTGCAAATTGTAGGGGCGCACTACGATTGTGGCGCGCAGATTGCGCGCGATAGCGTTGATTTTGTTCACCCTACTATGATGCTTGCTGCAGCATGAAAAATGGCGTATTAGCGCAATGCAAACGACGAGACCGTCGGCGTTCGTCAGACCGGAAAATAATAATTACTTCGTGAGCGATAAATCATCAATCGTCGGTCGGTCGCGCTTGGCGCTACGGCGCGCACATCATTTCGATTCCGCTGTGCATATTACTTCCGTGGATCAATTTAACAATTTTCTTTTTTATCATTCATTTTTTAGTAATTTAAATTACCAGTTAAACAATAATATTATATGTTGAGTGTTTGCAATAGAATTCAATTGAAAATAAAAGTTAATCAAGTTGAAGTGGGTTCAGACTGCAAATCGGGCAAGATAGATATTGATCCGTTTCATCCCAATTGTTCATCATTCTTTGAAACCTAAGGTGTAGAATGTTGCACTGATTTAGTACGAAGCTAACTAACGAAGTGCGTTTGATTTACAAGCAAATTTCTTTGTTTTCTATGCTTTGCAAAAGACGAACATGCTCAAGTTAGACATGACTTAGAACGAGCGCTCAAATTATTGGTTATAATCTCGATTTTTGAGCTAAATTTTGGTATGTATGAAGAACAATAATTATACTTTATACTCAAGAAAGAAATTCTGTTGAATACTTGATATTTTCTAAGAAATTCATTAGTGCGATCATACCTCACATTTTGAGGTTGCCGGGAAAGATCGCAACGAAATTATTGAAATAAGCATAACTTTGAAATTAAATCACAGAATTTAATTGTGTAAAAAGCATTTTGTAAATGACTACAGCAGAATTCAGATTTGGCTTCGTAATGTGAGAATATAGCTTCTAATTAGTTTTAATTGACCCGTAACGATCTTGCCCCATTCACTGGGGGCGTTCGCATCACTTGTCACGTCTTTTTAATCTGTGAATAAAGCAACTCTATTCAATTTGAATTGTGATTTCTGGTAGTGAAAATTATAACGAATTAACTGCACTTTACAACAATGCCAAGTTGGGACAAATATTTCAAATATAATAAAAAATCCATAATGGTAAAGTTGAAATTCGCAGAAACCGCTTCGAACTTACCCACTTCACTTCACTTTAATTGTTTTAATTAAATGTTACTTAAGTAAAATTAATTCATAATTTTTCAATAGATGGCGTGTCATATTCCAAAATGGATTATTCTTAACTAACACAATGGTAAACAAAGCGCGTTGTTTACATTATTGATAGAATAGAAGTCAAGAAAAGAAAACACAGACACACACGGGACATAATGAAGATTGGTGCAACATAATTGCCAGTATGAATGGAAATAGATTATAGACTTGGCCGAAGTCGAACTCTGACTATATTTGTATTGGAGCGCGCAGAAGATTGTATACAATTACCGTGCTGAGGCTCGCGAGCGCGAGCGCGAACGCGCGCCTTCGTGTGGCGCGTAATTGCCAGGTAATTTATTAATCACCGGCATTTGTAATTAATCCAACGCGCACTCCACTTCGATCTATTCCATAATACTATTCGCGTGGTGAGCATTAACAATCATCGCATTAACTATTTAAACGAAAATGCTCGACGTTTAGCCATCACCATCACTTTTATTGCTTCATTAATCGCCCGACAACGCACCGCAAACCCAACCAGTCAATATCTTGACATACGAGAAAGCTATTTATTTATTTTAATGACAACGCGCAATAAAGCTGCGTAAAAGTAGTACAAAGCCAGTAGTAACTTAACGATTATTTGCTTTTTGGGGGCGCGCTGTGCGGTTGATTGCGGTCGAGGGCGTTTACGATAATTGATGCTATATCGAATGCATTAGAATCGGAATCACCATAAAATCGGTTTGAAATATTTTGCCGCATCAATATCGATAAATAACTAGTCGAGATAATTACCGGCCACGCGCGCGCTTCGCCTGTAATCAATTTGCATGCATATTTTCTTTATGCAAACGAACCAGTTGGCGGATTTTTATTATTATTCCCGCGTGCCGCGTTAGATAGAAATTAAGCCCGTATCCACTGGCTAGACGACATATTTGCATATTTATTTTATTGGAAGTCGATTAGTGCACGCATGCGACAGATTATTCATGCGCTTTGTAATGTTTTTATTATTTCATTAGCCAAGAATATAATATTTTATGCCATTTCTCTATTTTAATTACGATTAATTAACGTCCGCTGCGACAGTGAATAAATTAAATGGGAATTATTGCGAAATGACGGATTTATCGTTGCTTCCTTGATCGTTGCGCAACTAATTGGCTTTCTTTGACGGCGGCGCGCCCCGGAAAAAGGCATGAAAAGGCACGATCGTATGTCGCGGGGCGTATAATCTTTTTACCCAATTATCGCAAAAGGGTGAAAGATTACGGGCCGGAGCGGGTGGACGCCCAAAAGAAAGCCGGAAGCAAAAGTCTGCAAAACGGTCGGTCGCTGTGCAGAAAGTTTTAATCTCTCATTAGAGCGGCCGACAACCGAAACGAAACGAAACGAACTAATTGCGGCTGTTCTACTCGTACTATGTCTCGTAGGGATTTCCCTAGGACTAGAAAGATTCCTAGCGAATTCCGGCTTAATCCAAGTGTTTTTTTAGGTTTTTGTTCTACGTTTTATATTTACATTTACGCTTTGATTAATATCAGCAAGCGCATATGTTGGACTTAAGTCATTTACCGGCTTTGGCTCAGCAGCCTCTTTCTCTCGAGATGGTGAACGACTTACCTACCTACCAAGGAATAAATAAATGTTAAGCTTAAGAAGAAGAAGTGGAAGAAAAAGAAAAAGGGCATTTCTTATATGACGTGTGTGTGCACCTTGCGCTCGGATACTGCCATAGCGTGTATGCATATTCAATTTCAAAAGTGTCAGCTCTCTTAGCTTCACAACATGATACATATTACGCCCGCGGGCTGACCGACCGACCGACCGACCGGACCATCGCACCGCTTCGTTTTGGCTGTGGACGACGCGCGCATTTTATACAAATTATGTGTATTTACAGAGCATTATGCACGTCAACTTCTTCACTCTTCACTCCTTTTCTCTTTCCTTTGCCCTTACCTTCATTCTTCTGTTTGTGTTGTTTTAAAGTTTGTTGAAGGCTTAAAATATGAACAGTCGAAAAGCGGATAAAAATCATGCATGTATATAATCAGTTGGAAAGGTTGAAAACTTGTGTAAAAAATATAAAAAGCACAGCACAAGTGCAGGTGCTTATTAAATCCTCAACTGGATGCCCCCTCATTAATTCGTCATATACATATTTTTAATACACGCGCCCGCCTCGGCATTTTTCACATCATAACTGTGGACTTTGATATTGTTGCATATTGTAATTGTAATTCCGGGAAACACAGTTAACGGTAAGATGTCTAACGCCCGCTTGGCTTGGTTGGCTTGAGTCGTCCTTCTCCTATTTCCACGACGCGCGGAGATAATTAAGATAAATCCGGCACGAAGCGGAAGGTTGTTTCCTTATTGTAGCGTTTTCACGCCTCATTATTCATGCTGTTCCACGCAGCCAGCGTGTTCGCTGGCTGGCTTTCAATAAATCCGTTTTCGCGTCGCACATCGCACAGAGAAGAGGAGAGTTTATCTGCGCGCGCTTTGCGCCCGTCATCTAAATGCGTTCGCGATTCGTGCGTTCGCACAATACGCACGACGCGGCGGGGATAAACGGTGGAAAATTGCCCCCGCCGCCGAGTGCTATGTAGTTTTCATCATCATGCCCGCATCAGAGATGTTTATACGCGCCACCGAGAAGGAGGCGAAAGTTTCGCCAGTTATTAACGTCCGCATCCCGCAGAGGCGCAAATTATACATTTAAACATTCCTTCTCCCGACGTTGTCGTCTTGCATTTCGCAAGTCGCAAGTGTACGAAGCAATGCCAAGCAAGTCGGGGTGATGAAAGACATCTATCTTTACGCTTAGATTGCGCTCCTGCCACAAAGGAGCGAGCTTTATAAATTGCCGCGTGAATTATCCTTGCAGTACTTTGTTGTCATGCGGTACCTCGAAATCTTCGTGTGCATGTTGCCGAATCCTGCAATTACGCAAAAAAAATCAATCAGTGGTGCTATAAATCAAGAAGAGGATATTAATCAAAATTAATTAATCCCAAACCGACATTTATTACCCGGCGGAAACAATACGGCGTCTGATGACTCGAAAAATGAATGCCCCGGCTGCGGGTGGGAATAAAAATCAAATTAGTCGTGCAATCAAACACGCATACCGAACGAACGAACTGGCGGCTGGCGCCAGGGCGAAAATAATCATCGACGAGCACCGACGTGGGAGGGGTGGAAGGGTAGAGGAAGGGGTGCAAATTGTAATTTAGCACCCTTTCTCTCCCCCTCCATTTCCGCCGCCCATCAAGCATAGTTATTTCGGGCGCAAGAAGCGTCGTCGCGTCGAGCAAAACATTGCACGCCCCCGCAATTGCTGCCGCCGCGCCGCGCCACGCGTTTCCGTTGGTAATTAAACTAAAATTACTATATGCAGCAGAGCGGAAAATACTCTATAAGTTATATCGAATTATGCGCGCGCACGCACGCACGGGATGCAAATTTAATTTGCGGAAATAAATTGCACAAATTTACTCACCGCCTGCACGAGTACAGCGTAGGATATCAAACACATTTTTGCTATACTTATGTTTCCCAGATGGGATTTATTGTCCTTGAGGGGATTTATTACTCGCTAGATTGATTGGATTGATTTTATTAGCGCGACGGACGCCGTTAATGAAACTGATGAACGAACGAACGAACGTACGAAACGTGCGTGCGGCAATAATGTTGTCATGTGGAGGAAAAAGTTCGAAATTAGAAGCGAGTCAGCACTAAAAATGTGTGTGGAACTTAATTAGCGCACCTTTCTCTCGGCGCTCAGCTTATTTCTCGCATCCAATGCGAGAGCGAGTTGGTTGTCTCAGGGGGCCAACCGATGACAGAGTTGTTGGCGGCGGCAGAGTTAGCCAATAAAATTTAACAATCGACATAAAAAACGCACGCGCAGAAGTTCGTAAATAAATTTTCGTCAAACGACTAGCAGATGGGATCCATTCAGTCCCATTCAGTCTAGTTATTGATGTGTTATTTTTACATTGTCATCAAAATTTACGGCCGACAGGAAGCTCAACAACCTCCAAGGATATCAAAAAAAAAAACTGGTAATTAATTACAAATGATAGTTGTAGTGCATTTTGTTTAATTTTTTGTTGATCTAAAACCATTGTGTTGACCATAAACTTTTACGTTACTAGATTTAAATCTGCAATCGTGTTGTTTATTACCTCTCTGTGGCCATATAAATAAAACCCTCGAAAATAATTAGTTGAGAACAACAGGCACATGAAAAAATCACAATCGCGGGTGAAAGAGATAATTATAACATGCTGGATGGCATTTCGAATCGGGGAATAAATGGGGTGTCCACTTCCACTCTACCGTTCTAGCCGTGGCGCATCGTTATTACGATTATTGTTATACGTGTATAATTGCTACAAGTGTATATTATAATTACGTTGCATGCTGCGGCACCGAATGAATGTTTACGATGTCCGCGAGTTGTGCGCGAGTGGATTTTACGACATTCGCGTGTTTTACGATCGCTGAGATTTTACAGCATCCGCACACACTTCTTCCATGTGAGTATGTATGGCTGAGAAGGGCTATAGACACCCCTACATGACTTAAGTATGTTTGAAGTCATCGATGAACGACAGCGCTCGGCGCAGAGTATTGTATTACACGCGAGGCGCAACGATAAGTGCATGCATGCATGTGTGTTGTGCGCGAGAGTAATAAATGTACAACTAATTTAACGGCCCGATGCATGTGCATGTGTTTGCTCATTTGCCCTCCTCGCCGGCTTGTTTGCAAGCGCGAATAAATCACGAGCAAGGCTATTTGGGTGTAGGAGTACTACCCAAGCGCATGAGTGTGTGTTGTGTGAGCGCGTGTGTTCTGCTTAACTTTCCAATTAAAATTGTTGTTGGCCGCGGACGCGGAGAAAAAGAAGAATCCCTGCAAGATGGTTGTGGATGTGGTGTGGTGTGGTTTAATGAGATGGATATGCAAGTTGTTTAATTGGTCTTTGGCTTTGCGCGAAAAACCACAACCACGCAAAGTGATTTTATTGGTTGGGATTTTGCCTAATTACTCATTACTTAGTCATTACTTATTCTAGCATCAGGTTTAAGATTGTAGCGGGTTTTATTAAAGTTTTTCGGTTTTTCAGGATCAGTGTTTGTCCCGTTGGGTGTGATGTGCGGGGCTGTGAGGGGGGTGGTAATAACGTTTGCGGTGCGCAGGAGGGTTGTTTACACGACGCCAAAATTCTAATATTCGCGCCGCATTCGGCATTTCGTGTTGGTGGCTCATATATGCGGTGCTGAACGCTGAACTAACGCTGATTACATTTAAGCCCTTTTCGGCAGGGGGCGCACCCACCTGCCTTCCCATTCCTCGGCGTCGTCCTGGCGCTGGCGCTTCCTTGTCCTTTTCCGTTGGCGTTTAAATGTTATGCTGCTGCCTTGCCTGCCGACATGCATGCATACCGAGCTTCGTTACGCCGCAAATGCACCGCGAATAAATTTTGATTTCTCATGGGAAATTACAGGGGCTGGGATGGGAGGGAGGGCGTTATAAATTCGAGACGATGACGCGTTGGCGACGACGACGACGACGTCGACAAGCTAAAGTTTTTCTTCCTGTTTTGCAGCCCTTCAATTTCAATATATCGTTTGGTGAATTACAATTTAAGTAACAATTTAAGTACTCGGTTTCAGTATGTAGATGAGAGTACATAGAGTATTTTACGAGTGTGCGGAATTTATTGGAAACAATTCGAATGGTGGTCCGCGCGGTCATTTCGGTGCGTTAACAACAACAAATCGGCGATGCTCCATAAACAATAGCGAACCGTTAGTTAATCGATTCGTTAGCGAGTGTGCGCGCCCGCGTCGTGACAAACGGGCTTCGGACGCGACTAATTGGCCAGCGCCGATGATACCGAATCGAAACCACTCGCAACCAACACCAACTCAGCAACAGCATCCGTGTGCGCGCGCATATAAACCTTCCAGTTCGAAAGGAGATGAACAGACGTACGATTGAACATGGCGCACGGCGCAAGAATTTACATACCGATTCGTTTGGCTTTCAGCTCGTTTGTCTCCTCGTGGGTGTGTTTTTATAGCGTCGCGCTATAACTAGGTTGATACGCTGGAATAAATATCGGGACAACAATGGGAAATGGGAATGTCGAAAACAATTCGAATGCAAACAATTAGTAGCTCGGGCCATCTACAAATGAAATCGCTGCAGTGCAGCCAGCGTTTTAGTATCAAGTCATAATTGTGGTGCGCTTGGGAGAGCAGCGCGCGGGCAATAAAGTGCAAGTGTGCGCACTAATTATACGGGGAAAAATACACACATCCGCTTCTTGGGTGCGCTCAATCCTTTTCTTCTTCTTCTTATTCTTCTTCTCCTGGTTTCTCTGGAGGAGTATTTGCAATGCGACATAAACCTAAATAAGTACACGGAAAAAGGATGCATAAATTTCTTAATTACTGCTCATTAATTACCGCAAGCGGCGGCGGCGGGCGCGCTTGTAATTATATCAAGGCACACTCTGCCATTCATAACCGTCTTGTAAGATAAGCATGTATCATAAAAGCGACAAAAATCTGAAATCCTCGCAAAACAATGCCGTTGTATGTATGTTTTGCTAAACATAATGGCTTTTGAGTGTAATTCTAGTCATTCCGGAGTGAAGTGAAGTTCACAGTTTATTAATTTTTTTATCGACAACCACGTTGTTGTTTTTTGGTTCCCATCAATTTCAGCGTGTGGGACTTGTGACTTAAGTCATCGTTTGTCGTTCGTTGAGTCCGTAGGTAGGTATATTGCTAATGTCACTCCATTCACGTCCATTGGGCGTGGAATAAAAATAATAGCGTGCATTATGCTGACTCATCATCCATGTGCGCGCGAGTGCCTGAGTGTGGGAAGACAAATTGAAGTCGCGGCAAGGACGTTCCTTGACTGGATGGCGAGTGCGCAAGAGCGCAAGAATTACGAATTTTTACGCCAATTATTATTAAGCCGTCCGGATGATTATTTATCTGTATGTCGGTATCAGTGTGGAGTGGATCACTTAGGACTAGATTTAACACGCTGAGGCGTAGCAGCAAGGAGCGGGCATTAATGCGACCTGGTTGGTGTGTGCGACTAATGGCTGCGTTCGGCGCCGTCTGTGGCCATTAGTCCCATGCAGGAATAATGGAGCAATCATTTTAATGGTAATATTTTTTTAATTGAAACCGACAAACTGCTCCATGCTCCACGCATGTGGCTTAAGTTGCAAAATAAGGCTAACGGGGGTAATGGACCGCGGTAAAGCGAAACGTCGGCGCGACGGTGGAATAATGACACATTACCTTTGACCGGCCGTGGAAATGTGCGTGCGATAATGTTTATTAGGGTTGGTTGACGCCGAGCCACTTTATGCGATTATAATTACTTATGCGAAAGGGGTAAGAGAAAAGGGGAAAGAATTGGTGCATTATTTGCATCCTTGCATGGATGACTCTTTGCTTTCATTACTTACACAAATTGAACGAAACCCATGCGGGCGGGCGAGGATAATGGATGCAACCACAAGGACCATGAATTATGGCCGTGTCTTCTTGGAGAGTCGATGACCAACCGCACGGGATAAATATTCCATCCCTTGATAATTAGGTCCCTTAGGTTCCTACCCATTCGGCGGCTACAGCGCTCTTCTTCGGCCGCAACCGTTATGAATAATGGATTTGTCGCCAAGTGGAATATCCTTCCTTCCTTTGGAATAGCTGACGACAGTTGGGTTTAGAAAAAGGGAAGAAAAACACTAGAAAATATGAAACTGGACATTTCTAAAGTATGTTTTGTATTATTATTATTGATGTTGACGGCAATAGGAGTGTGAACGCGGTCGACGAAGAAGTTTTAATAAAGTTTGGAACGTAGAAACGCCAACGGCACGTAGCAACTAGGTACGTGATGCCGACGGCGACGTCCATTGGCGATTGCACGTCGAGCGGGATGTCTTTAATGAAATCCAATCAACCACCAAAATATTCCCATTCTATTCCCTAAAATAAGGTAAAGTGTGGTAAGTTCGAAGCGGTTTTTGCTAAACTCAACATATTTTTGGGAAATTTTTTGTTGATATTTGAAATGATAAACAAAATGATTGATGTAGTAGACATTCAAGGAATCAATTTCAATGCAATGTGTGGGCCCGTATCATACCTGTTGCTCCTCCTTTTGAGATTTTTAATAAATATGTTAATGCGTTCCATTCGAAACTTACTTTCTTTCTTTCTTTCTGTCTTCCCTGCGTGCGTGCCTCTGCCTCTGCCTATATGGTATTATTTCTATTTGTGCAGATGATGACTCGGTCATTTCGGATTGTGATCGATGACACTCTCCATCGCTCGACGCCATACTGAGACACTGACCAACAGTTAGAGGTGGGTTGGGTGTGTGAGGATAATCCCTCTGAGCACGTTCACGTTCGATAATTCGAAATATTGAATTCGGTGATTTACCAACGGGTGCCAAACAACAATATTTACCAATGTTGCGGTGCGGCACAGCGTGAGCAGTCCCCATTGTTGTCGCGCGCGCCCGAGAGAGCTGTTGATCGGATTTCATACTTTATCGTTCGATTATGCTGTGTGAAATATAAGTGCCGCATATAGCTATATGGTTGACAATACGCCCGAACGCGATTTCAACAAATTCGATTCGATTCGTCGATATCGCTCGCCAGATTTGTGATGTGTGATATATATAAATTTTTCTTCCTGCTCGATTCGATTCGATTCGTGCGCTTTGTGCTTATCTGATTTCAGCATATATTATTTGCGTTTTTTTTCTCTTCTTCTTCATCTTACATTTCATCTGCGTCGCAAGAATACTTGTGTAGTAATGCTCTAAATTGATTGTGGAGCAAATTCAATAATTGAAATCTCTATCTCTTGCACCGAATGCGAAGATGTGGAGGATTTAAAGTACTAGTCATCATGCGGATGATGGAAAATGCGCTTGCACGATAAATCTCATAAATCCAATTTTCCGGCTTATGCATGTATATTTCAACTTGCATGTGAAATATTCGAGAGAGGGCAAAAAACATTTTCAATCTTTGCGATAAAATACCCATTTGCCTTTCAATTAATCACCACTTTGTTTTTACAAACATTGCCGCTGGCTGGGGGCTATCAATCCGAACCAATCTCGAGCGTAATTCCACTTCACTTCCATAAAGCATCAAACCATAATCGCCGCCGCTTTAGAGCCGGACCACAGTGATATTTTGACCATCCGGACAACAACAATATAACGGGTGGCAAACTTGTGATTTATACGGCTAGGCTGTTTCCTTTTTTTTGTGGGTTTGAAAAAACCACGCGGAAACCGAAATGAAAACGCCGGAGGCTATGCGGCGCAGAAAAAAACCATCCCCTGCAAATTCAAGAATCCCTCTTGCTAGGTAGTGTACACGCTTTTATTTGCATCCATGCATATTTTTACTTGCCGCTTGCGGATGGGAAATATTATATTTGTATAAATTTATGGATCATTTCGGAGGCGCCACGCGCAACATATTCATGAGAAGGGGGTATGCGCGGGAGTATAAAAATGCAAAATACACAAAATACCGACCGCCCTGCACACGCTTGGTAAAAATTGCGTGCGAGAAAAATGCAAGTGGTGAAATTCTTGATTCGAATGCAAGCCGCCGCACCGTACAAGGATCCCCTCGAGGCGCAATTATGAAAATGCGGCGCACCGGTATTGATACCGATGTGATGTGTATGTAAAATGAATAAGAATGAGGCGGCAAACAAAATGAGTAAAAAAAACGAATGCGAAATTGCCCCCAGAGCAGAATTCCGGCGGGATATACTCAAATTTCACCTACGGAATATAAAAATATCGCAAATATATACAAAACCCAAATGTCCTAGTGCGAAAATAATCAATATGGCAGCAAGAATCAATTTCCATGCATGTGGGGTGATTTATTACCCGAAATCCGTGGCCAGATAGGTGGATTCATTCGGATGGCGATATGATAAGTACGCTGGGCGAGGCGCAGGCGCAGGCGATGGAAATCACGGGCCGTGGCGGCGGCGCGGCGATTTGGTAATTTTGATGGATATTCCGTCGCAGCTGGGGGGATGAATGCTGGCTCGCGCTCGCTGAGGCAGGCGTTACTTATCAATCAAAAACACATACCCGAAACCACTTGCGCATCATGCATGCGCTTATTGTGTTCACCTCTTCAGATTGGACTTTCTTCTTCTTCCTCCTCCTCTTCTTCTTTATCTTTGTCTTGTTTTCTCTACAACTGGTCAGTGTTTTCGTTGCAGCGAAAGAGTTAATATTTATTTTTCATGCCTTTATTTCACTTCATTTCGTTCGTTCGTTCGTTGGTTCGTTTCGGGGCCGATGCATAAAAATGCATTTGCATACGATTAAATTCGTTTTGTTTCGTTTGCGATGCATCCATACATCTTCCATATCTACCGGGGCACGGGTTACTTATAATATTTACTTATGTTATTTATTATTATTTCCATTCGACTGTCTGAACTTTGAACCCATCCCTGTCCAGTTCCACCCGGTACTAAAATTAATTCCACGGGCGCGTAATTGGAATTCCACGAAAATGTTGCTTTGCGCTGCAAGAGCTGTGAATGTGGTGGCTACTAATTAACGTGTGTAATTGTGGCGAATAAAGCGTCGCATTTTATTAGCGGAATAATTTTTCTTGTGCTGTGCGCCCTGGCAGGATATGCAAGAGCGCAATAATCATGTGAATTATTCGCGACGAGTGCAAACGGAGTGGTATTACATTTCATACGTTTTTATCGCCATTAATGCACATACGTTTGCGCGCGCGCGCTCGCGCCACATATTATGTCGTGTATGCAAGAGTGCATTTCATTGCCGAGGTATTATAACGAATGCGAGCGCATCCGAAACATATATCAAGTGCGCGCTGTAATTATCATCAATTTACTTGCTGTTGCAGTTGTTGGATTTGCGCGAAGTGCGAATCATATCAAGATTTTTTAATAAACCTTTAATTTCATTCATTTACATTACTATATGAATTGTTGCTCTCGAGCTG
The DNA here is from genome assembly GCA_030264135.1 of Myllaena sp. GC000078. Classification (NCBI taxonomy): domain Eukaryota; kingdom Metazoa; phylum Arthropoda; class Insecta; order Coleoptera; family Staphylinidae; genus Myllaena; species Myllaena sp. GC000078. The sequence continues at coordinate 1,649 of JARJDR010018474.1, read as the reverse complement.
CACAATTAAGTGTACAGACTTAATCGATAACAGAATAAGCGCTGAAAGAACATAAAACAGGAAAACCAGCTATATTTCGAGGTCGTGCACTTAATTATCCATCCATCCATCCATCCTCCCACACTTACCTACCTTTCGTTATTAAATTTTAATGTGACGCAGGCAGTGTCGTTAAATCGCACATTACTGCCCTTTCCGCAGGACGCGAATCGTAATAATAACAGCGCTTTCACTCTTGCCAGCCAGCGCCTTCAATATTTCCCCCCGGTGTGCAAATAAATCCACGCTTTATACTCTCTCCCTTATTACAAAATAGCAAGTACTAAAATATTTGATTATTTTTGTTGTGGAAAACGTTGCGTCGCGTCGGGCGGTTGGAGACTAATAAATAATTAAATCATTGGCTTTCACTAGTCGTCGTCGTCCGAAGGGAAAAGTTAATACTTAATTGGCGCGAACTTCGCGCGCCCGCCGGCCGCCACGAAAACTTTTCTCTCATGCCAATTTCCTTTTTCTTTCTCCTCGAACTTTTCGTTTTGTGCATTCCGGTCACTTCGGGATTGATACAGGAGCTTCGATGCGAAAGCGAAATTAAGCGCAAAACCAAGATACCAAGATAAAAGCATGTGAAAGCGAGGGGTAGGATTCGTTTTATATTCGTCATAAAAAGTAATGTTATAGCGCGCGACACGACATTATTAATTCGATTTCACCCCCAAAGCAAAAGAGAGAAAGCAACGGGAATAGTCAAGTAATTCTATGCAAATGACATTATTTTTTTGAGATTTTTTCGAAGCGTGAGATGAAGATTAGACTCGCGGAGTGATTTCAGGTTTTCGATTACAAATTGCCCGTTGGCCTTTGCGCGTTCAGTTAGTTTATCTTCCACACGACCACACGAGCCACGAACGCCTCGACGACGAATGGGGGGAGGCCGTTGGGTGTAAATCGCAACGGGCCCACACGCAGATAGGCGTTTAGGAATCATTAGATCCGGAATAAATTAGGCACCATCGAGAGAAGTGGCGTAAAACGATATACTTACGCTTCGAAACCATTGGGCATAGATGTAAGTCGATGCTGTGTCCCGCGCGTGAAGAGTGAAGTGAGTGAGGTGAGTAATTGATGCAGCTCGGATCGTATTTTATACGATTTTATATCAGGTGTTTGTTTACAGGCTGCACCTTGCTCAGACCACAGCTAAAGATTTAAGTTCCTATTTCTTTCCTGACATTGAAATTGAAATTCAATTGTTTTTGAATGTGTAAATAAAATTACCCGATCGTTGGTCGCCAACATTTAACAGTTGCTGAATGAAAAGAAAGGGTTGAAGAACGCGTGTAAATCCCACCCCGTGATTTATCGCCGAGGGGTGGAAATTACGTACGTTTGATCCCGGCGACATCGTTGTCGACATACTCTTCTTCTTCTTCTTCTTCTTTTGCTCTTCTCTTGTCAGCTGAAAGCAGATGATCTTCATGTTCAGCGTGGATTTCCGGGCGCGCGGTAAGCCGGGCCAGCGCGGCGATCATACAATACAGGGTGTCTGACGCAGGGTGTGACAGCCGAAAACTGTGGGTAGCTTGGGTTAAACTGAGATGAAAAGTTATGTACCATTTTGAGATTTGCGCAATAGTGTCGAAGATAAT
>JARJDR010018471.1:0-23065 GCA_030264135.1 Myllaena sp. GC000078 | reverse complement strand
TGAAGGACTGGCAGGAGCGCGAAACGCGCGAGTTCCTCGAACGCACGCGGAAGCAGCAGCACTTCGAGAGCACCGAGAGAACCTGCAATCAGACCATTCTCAGTTTGTCCAACACGCTCTTTAAGACGCTGAATAGTGTCGTTGATACGCAAACGATTATCAACGAGCTGAAAAGTAATCCGGAAAACGTCAACAAGATCGAATTATGGAACCGGTTGAGGGTAAAGACAACATGATGCAAAATCATGCCACAACTTGCATTTGATATGGGAATTTTCTAGTTATTGGTATTATCCAGAATAGCCAGCTTAATTTATCTGTCTGTGATGCTGGTGGTAACTTTAAGAGTACAATTAAACATAATTGGTGGATACCTGTTCAGAGATCCCAATTCAGTGAGTGCACAAATTCAAGAGAACTATTTGTCATTGTGTAACAACTTGCTGGATTCTGGATTGCAAAGTATAGCTGATCTGATTGAGACACAGGTGAATCTGATTCCCAAATTGTGTTCCTGCAAATAAACATGGCTTGCCTTTCAGTTTGAGAAACTTTTGGAAAACATTCAGCTGAGTAAGAAGATGCGATTGCGCGATTTTGACAATTTGTTTTGGTCCATTCAAACTTTGGTCACAACATGCAATGGCAATCCCGTCGACCGCTTCAAAGACTACATCATTGCAAACAACATTCCAAATGATGACTTCTTACTGAATACTATGGTTGGTACCTACTTATTTTATACAAGTTTCTATGTGATATGGAAACTCTTGCAGATTCGAGACACCGCCGATCTTCTGGAGAGCGACGAAGTCAAAGCGCTTACGTCGCATTGCTTGAGCCGCGGATTTACGCTAGTTAGCGATGAGTTGTCACAGTTTTATCTGAGCAACACCGATAAAACCAAAGAGGTGCCCGAGACTGGGATTTTAAATGGATTCGTACATCCGGGCGACGTGAAGATACCATTTGCCAAAGTATTGCCGATTATGAATGCCATGACAACGAATGGCTCACTACCCGACACGCTAATGTCGCATTTGATCATGAATGATCGCTTGAAAACGCTCGGTGCAAATGTATACGAGTGCTTCAGCGAAATGAGTTCATAAGGACGACCAATATGATTTAACCGAGTTTTATTGCCTCCTTTTTAAGACACTTTTGATATTTGTTAGGTTTTCTGGGGACTAAATGGCCACGGGAATCAATAAAGGATTTTATCTATTATGTACTTATAACTTATTACATTTCATTCGTGAGAATAGTCATTAAGCTATGGTTGGAGTATTGTTTTTATATCGGGGAACCATGTATTAAAGCGCAGTTAACTTTGTAAAAACTTTCCTTGTTTCATTTTTTTTTCATTTATAGTAATTTGTGGATAACATTCAGTATAATCCACTACCGTAGGTGAGGTAACTGCTGTTGGCAACGTTGGCAACACTGCCCATCATGGCGTCGATCTCATGAATGACGAAACGTCGAGCATATGTGAGCAATACGTGAGCAATACGTCAGTTTTCACCAGTCGCTTGTGGTTTGTGTTGGTGTAGCCCAGTGTAGCCATAGTGAAGCAGTGAATGCAATGCGTAATACGCGCTTGATTGATCATTCGCATTGATTATCTCGCGACGCGTTTATTGACGATGCATCGCGATTGAATTAAGCCACCGATTGGCGATAAGTGTTCAGCGGGCGGGCAATCATATTATCGTTGTTTCGTCCGTCGGGCGCGTCGTCGCATCCAACAGCAATAAAAATAGGACTCGACATCGCACACCCATGAATTGCGATCGTACTTCAATGCAAAACCAAATGTGAGTATGACGTAATGTTGTGTCTTTCTATCGATGCCCACAATATGCATTGCGATTACATGCTGAATGATGATAATGCGTCCTATCTTCAAGATAATGACGGAACGGTTCTTATGTTGCGTTACAACAGCTACAGCAAGATTTGTGGCAAGAATCAATCCACCTGTTGGTTCTATATCTGCTTTGCAAATAAAATTGATGCGTGTTATCTTTGCCAGCAATGAAACGCAAGCGTTATTTTGGAGTTAAATAAGAATATCTGACAATGTTCACACCGTTCATACTCGTTAAGGTCGGGTTTATGTCCTATGAGCACCGTAAACTTGTCCCTAAGCTGGTTTTTTGTGAATGATCAAAGCGACGATAGTAAGGTGTAACATTTAACAGGTAGAAGCTCATTTATTACCTGTCCTTCGTCCAGTCCCCAATGAACGACACGTTTAGGAGTAATGACATTGGAAATTGCTTTCTTTCTATACCCAGAGGTAGAGAAATATCCCATTGGAAACAACTTTTTGTATAATTCGAGGATGTGTCCCCGCATGACGCTGCTAACTTTCATGTCGTATTTTTGCCTAGAATGTGATAATTGCAGGGTCTAATGATTTCCCCGAAAAGGAAACCAACCACACACAATGCAGTGCGGCTCGATGTGGCCGAAAAGAAAAAATTGAATGAATTGTGCATAGGCATGAAAGAAGTTCATTGACTAGCTATGAATCGCCCGAATGGTTTCGATTTGTGTTGCACGTATGCAAGCCTATATGCATGTTACATTTCCGTTATGTGCTTCGGTGAATTTGGCCTCTTTCGACATTCGTATTCATCGTGCGGTTTGCAATGCAGTTCTCCATGCATTATTCGTAGCACGTATGCGCCGGGAAACTAATAGATAGGATCGAATCGAGGAATAGCAAACATAAATTGTGTTTGCTTTTATATGTGACGCCCGTTCATGCACGCGTCGTTTTTATGCCTTTATCTAGGTAATGTGAAATTAGCATGGTGTAGCTTGCGGCTGTTATGTGTTCATTGAAACGTTTCCGATGAACTTCTCAATGGAAACCTGAAACGAAACGCGATATCTGAAACATTGTCGTCGTCGCGCTGGCGATAACGCGCAATTGCACACATATCGCGATTGTGTGTAGCGTTTAAATATTTGTGTAATGATATTTTTGTTTTCGTATATATATGGATTGCATGCAAAATAAGATAGAATCGCGCATGAACTTGCTTATCGCATTACATTCATGAATGCAAACGAAACTATATTTACGCTGTTTTTGAATGAATTGATAATCAAGATATTTTCTATTCATGTATAGTTTTCATGCGAGATTGACATTAGACAACTTCCATAAATTTCTTTGTCTACATCAGGAATTCTTATCAAATCATTCATTTCTCATTCTCGTAATATATTATGCAAATGTCGGAATCACTGTATTCGTCTTTCATCCTGTACGAAATAGTATCCCCACAGACTATTAACTCCGCACGTTTGAGGCGTGCATGCGTGAGAACCATCGGACCGTTCGCAAATGTAAACTCGTAAAAAAGACAGCCGCCGGCGATGACGATGGAGAAACTCGTGGAAACGCACCGTACACGTCCGCTGGAAGCCGTTCGTTCGTTGCTCGCGCTCGCACTGCAGGTTGTGCGCGCATGTGTGCATCGTAGGCGCTGCGCTGTGTGAGTCATTCATTAAACCGTCGGCGACGCCGTCGACCGACCGACCGAGAGCCGGCCGTTCAAGCTTTCGGAATACACGGCGTTAAAACATTTCATCTCTCATTCAAAGGCTAAACGACGCACGCACGCGAGTCGTTTCTCTCTCCTTGCTGGTGGCAAGCACACACTCCGCGCCGTCGTCGATGAGTTTCGACGAGTCTGTGCCTGTCCAAACTTGTTCGTCGCGTTCATTGATACGCGCGTACGCTCGTTCCTATCCGATGCACGTACATATTTGTTCAGTGCGGATAAAATACGATAATCTTTGCTCTCTCGGACGACCGTCTAAATGCGAGCGCTCGCCGCTTTCCTGGAATCGTTACTTTGTGCGAAGAAACATTTATGTTAATTAATTGCCGCGCTACGCTGTTTAATTTTATAAGTGAAAATCGTTTGAACAGTATAATTACGATTTCACATTAAGCGCACACGCAGCGCTGCAGCAGCGATGTGTGTCATTGTTATATGGTGTTTAAGCCAAGGCCATTAAGTGGCTTTTTATTTATTTTGCTTCGGTTGCTTCATTACCACCTCGCAGGCGTATCGCACATGTGCGTTTGGTAATCTATACATAGTTATTTGTATTTTTTATGTGGAACAATAATCAGTACATAAGGTAGTTGGGGAAGCCGTATTTTGGGTATAATAAAGCTAAAAGCAATGCGAAGCGAGTATATTTCGTAGAATTTGCGTGCGGGTGTTACTGTATACTTATTGAATTCCAATTTCCTTTCAGTTGATTGCATTACCGCTCACGCACGACTATGGATTCGCCCACGACGGGGGGTGGCAAGTGCACGTGCGAAACTCACGATAGCGATTGCAGTCTGTCCGAAGTATCGCCCACGTCGAGCAACAAGGACGGCACCGCAGGCAGCAGCAACGGCAAAGAGAAGAAGAAATTGAGTCTCACCTCATTGGGTTTGAGCCTACGGCGCGGTCGCTCACTGCAATTCAAAACCAAGCGGACGAAGAAAAACGCGCATGCCACCACGTCGCCCGAATCGTCATCGTCGAACCCCTCCACAGCCACTGCCGCATCGGCGAACTGCGCCACCAGCAGTACGACGAAGAAATCACCGAAATGGCCTTTGAAATTTAATTGCGCCAAGAAGGAGTCGAAAAGCGTTGCGCCTTCTGCGGACACGGCTAGTTGCTGCCGGTGTATGTGCTATCGGCGGACCGAGGAGCATCATCTGGGTGCTGGCATCGTATTCAACAACACCGAAGATCGATCTACTACCGATATGGAGTCGACTGCGAGTGGCAGTAGCACCAGCAGCGGCAATGGTGAAGCGGCGAATAATAACACGGAAGCCGCTGAAGTGCCACCCAATCTTGAAGTGCAACCCATTATACGCGAACTACCTGTGAAGGCAAATAGTATTTACGGGCATAATAGAGCACCGATTGGCGTGGGACCTATGCAAATACCTATCGACGTGAATTGGTAAGTTGGGTTTTGCACACAAGCGCGATTTGTATATTAATTCGTTTTGAATTCAGGATGCATACCGTGCACGAAGATTGCGATGAAGCTGCGCGTCGACAGCGCGCCAAAGAAATGGAACAGGGCGTCGATCCGCCAGCGAATTTCCGATCGACACGTCGCGTGCAGCTGTTGTGCTCCGACATGGACTCCAGCGAGGATGGCACAACGGCGCGCCGTCTGCAGCTCGTCTGTCCTTCCGACTTGTCGGTAGATTCGCTACGCGCACTCTTCCAGAACCACGTTATGCTGCGTTCATGCCCCATCGACCTGGTGCCCGGTTGCCACACACAGGTCGACTTCATTCACTGCCTTGTGCCGGACCTGCTGAGCATCACCAATGCAAGCTTTTACTGGGGCAAAATGGACCGCTACGAAGCCGAGCGACTGCTCGACGGCAAACCGGAGGGTACATTTTTGCTGCGCGATTCAGCGCAGGAAGAATTCCTATTTAGTGTGTCGTTTCGCAAATATGGACGGTCGCTGCACGCGCGCATTGAGCAATGGAATCACATGTTCAGTTTCGACTCACATGATCCGGGCGTCTACACATCCGACACCGTGTGCGGTTTGATTGAGCACTACAAAGATCCCAGCAGTTGCATGTTCTTCGAACCGATTTTAACTTGGCCCTTGCATCGCAAAACAACATTTTCGCTGCAGCACTTATGTCGTGCGGCGATTACAAGTCGTCTGACATACGACAACATTAACAAGCTGCAGCTGCCGAAAACGCTGAAGAACTATCTGAAAGAGTACCATTACAGACAGAAAGTGCGTGTGGAGCGCTTCGATGATGATGTGCAATGGTTGGACTTGTTGAACGTGCAACTGCCTTAGATGTGAATTGCGAACAAAACTTCAGTGACACTTGATGGCGAACATGTTGATTGTTTCTTGTTCGAATGCGAAAGTGCAATGCATATTTAGGTGTATGGCCTGAGCGGCAATGCGTTTCTGCGTTTACTTGTTAGTGAATTTTTGTGTGTTATATTTTTCTACTAGGACGAATCGATTTTGCTAGTGCAATTCTGTTCGACGTTGTTTATTGCTTGTTCAATGCTGCTTTAATGAATCGCGTGAAATCAAATAAGTGCTTAGATGATAGATGAATATTTTCCGCGACGTGCATTACATATATACTACATGCTGATATATGTTGTACCCGTCGAAGGCAGGTAATTGTTGAGTGGAAAATTATTTACGTATGCATCGAACGTTGCAACTCGCAATGTTCACACTACGTTCTGTGATGTGTTGTAAAATATTCTCGAGTCTAGACGCTCGATTTTATTTAAAAGTATTATTAACAAAATGCATAGAAAGCGAGCGCGAATCCGGACTGTACGTGTGATATTGCTTATCGCAAGCACATTTCGGCCTCGCTTACATATAAATATTATATTTACAAAATATATATATTTAATGATTTAAGTATTGATTATTTATTCAAATGATGGAGATACAAACTAAGAACTAAGAAGTACAGTAAGAGTGGATTTGGAATCAAACGTAACTAAATTGAATCATACATCAGATAAGACGCATCAAAACCGCCACCATCCTGGCGAAACGTGGGCGGCATCAGTAGATTATTGGTACGTAAATGCTCAATGCATTCTTCAAACATTGGTCGGGACACAGTCGCTGAATGCGTATTCATATCCTTGCACCAAGTGTCGATAGTGTCGTCTCGTTTATGCGCAAACTTGTAAAACACTTTTGCGACATGCGTTCTTTTCCCTGCTTTCTCACCATCTTCATGCATTTGTATAGCCAAATGTTTATCAAAAATCTTAATTAATACATAGTGCACGCGCGTGTCTCCCATCGGACAAATGAAAATGATCTTAGGTGCCATCACTAACTCTTCGTTCACAGTCCCTTTGATTAATTTGAAAACGTCCTCCAATCCACTTGTGCTATATTTTTGATCACCGCTTTCAAATAGAGTTGTATTGAAATATAACTTATCTGCGGTATTTTCGTGAAGACCCAAACAAGACATACACTTTTTGCATGTTAAATTCTTAGTTTCCCGATTAATTTCATTACCTATTACTTCCATATTTAAGAGGTAGTAAAAACTCGAATACAATAAATCAGTGTCGTTAGGTTTCACTTCAATGGATTGATCCTTTTTACAATGGCAAAACCAATCATTCTGTTCCGAACTAGGCAGAGGTAATACACGCCGAAACTTGATTTCGCCCACAAGCGGCGTTTGGCAATTTTTGCAGATTATTGAGTAAAGACTTTTTGGAATGATTGGAAACTTATCAGCGTTCTCATGCAATGATGTTTGTTTGAGTTGTTGAGTTAATTCTAAGATTTCTGCCTTAAATCCACCTGCAAGGTTATTATATGAAGTTCTCTGTGTGACCATTCTTAAACTAATGTAATTTTCGTAATTCTGTTTAGAGGACATTGAATCTTCAACAATATTTAGCTCCCTCAAATCAAAAGATTCATCCTCACCAACATTTGACTCATGTTGGATGATTAAGTAGCCTGTGTTAAACCTAACATTATACTCGGATGCAATTCGATCCGGATTGAGACGAATGAATATGTAAACGGATTGAAGGCGCGATCGCACTTCAATTAGCAGTTGCCGTACCGACGTCATTCTTCTTCAAAATACCTTTTTCCTCCAATTTATCAAATAGTTTATCTTTTTCGCGAATACACACAGGTATGGTAACACGCTGATAATAGTCCGATAAGAGTTCTATGTTGCTGATGACGTTTTCGAGGAGATGACACCGTTCACCGTAGATGCCTGGTGCGTCGTACTGAAGGAATGTAAAGTGAACGTGGAGATGATAAAATGATGGATGGTAATGTAAGTAGATCCGTAACCGTGATGCATCTAATCCATACTTTTCCTTAATTGCTTTCTGTTGGCAAAATTTCAATTAGATTGGTATTATATTATACATTGTAAGCAAAAACTTACAGTTCCAGCATTGCGAATGTTGCACAACAAGGGTAGATGTGTTTCATTTAAGTCTCTGATTGATTTTATGTCTCTAGCATGAGTAATGGCAAGCAAGTACAATGTACTTAATGTTTTGCCATCCCATTTCAAGTCAGGAAGCAAAACAAAGCCATTTACTGGATCTGGATCTTCAAAAACAATCCTTTCTACCTCAGATTTATGTTCAAGTATATTATATACCCACTGCAATATTAAAGTTTAACTGAAGTTCAACTGAAATAATGTAAATAATGTTGATGACTTTACCTGAAGAGTAAACTGATCTTTCTTCAAGTGAGGAATTATTATATCTTTATAGATTTGAGGTGTTTCATTGAGTATGTATAAAGTCTGCACACTATGTTTTTCAATATGTGCATCAGTTGCTGGATGAATTACAGTTGTTTTTATTGCTAAACACATATGATCATTACGATACATTATCATGCTCAAAATAATTTAAAATAAATACTTACAATTCAATTCAACCTTGGGCATGCACTCATAATTGCCATAAATATCATTATGGAACAATTGCTTTAATGGACTATTGGAAAAGAAGTCCTGCTCCCGAAGCTTCTCGAGTTCAAATGCAGTCTTCTCTAGCAATACAATGCCAGAACCGGGGAGTCCATTGAATTTACCTTGCATGCAAATGGTCTTACGACCCGCGTTGTTGCTCAGTATCTTTTCGCATTGGAAATGAGACAGATCTTTAAGTTCTGCATGCACGGATGAAACACTTTCGTTAGTTTCTTTGCGTTTCCTCGGCGGCGAACAATCAATGGGTTCTGTATCCACTTTGTTTGCGTCTGCCATGATTACGTAGATTAGGTTCAAACCACCACAAATGTGGAATAAATCGTACAAACGTTGTGTATGAAAGTTATGCGCCGGTGTTTCGTGGTCCTTGGGGTCCTAGACAACAACTTTATGAACGTTCATGAACCGCACTAGCCGCACTAATTAACCAATCTGAACCAATCAATCCAATCAACTTGAGCGATCAACAACAATCATCGCCATTAACACATGCTGTGCCGAATGAGGTTATGTAAGAAGAAGCCAAAATAATTTGTTCTGCGAAATCAAATTCTTTTATAAAAATAATGTTGCGTTTAAACCGTTTAAGCAGTGTTACAAAACGTGTAATAGCACATCATAAGAGTAGTACAAGATACTTATGTACGGCAGATGACACAAACGTGCTAGCCTCGAAGAAAGGAGGATATGCGAAAGCATTCGAAAAATTCGAAAATATTGGCAAAGCCGAAGAACCCACAGAAGCACCAAAAACATTCACGCATTTGCTACGAAATTCACCATTTATGGATGTGAGTAGTAAATTATTTTTACGTGCTTCTGTTTACTGAAAACATTCCTTTAGCTAGGTGATCCTGAAGGAAAGGTTGTAATTGGGAAAATATTTCATGTTGTGGATGATGATTTGTATATTGACTTTGGCTGGAAATTTCACTGTGTTTGTGCACGACCCAAGAAGGATGCAGAGTAAGTTTTAATTGAATTGCTCATATTTTAGAATCTCACTGAATAAATCCTTTGCAGAAGTTATGTCAGAGGTACAAGGGTTCGATTGCGCATCAAAGACTTAGAATTATCTTCACGGTTCTTGGGCTATGCAAAGGATCTAACTCTATTGGAAGCTGACTGTGTATTGTTAGGATTGGCAAATAGCAAAAAAGCAGAATTATCTTGATTAGTTGCTTAGTATTGTAAATAATATATAGCTTAAATTGAGTGATATGGTTAAAATGCAATTTTCTTAATTCAATCCTTAAAACAAGCCGAATTATTGCGACAAGCATCAGTTGAAATCGGTATTTCGTTTTGTTATAAATTATAAACTTGAATTTTCGAGAAGTGAATATCGCATGTGTGTAAATCGGTTGCCTACCTAACAAGTCATTTGACACGATTTCCACAGGCTATTGTTTTCCTCGGCTTCGATCCTAATGTCAGGAACGCAAAGAGTCTTTTCGTGCCAAAAAAACCGGTGCCTACACCTCTAGATCACTCAAGATATCGCGGTCGCGTGTATAATTTAGTGTGTTTGGAATATTACATATAGAAATTGTAAAAGCAGTGCAATGGCATCGGCTGCGAATGCACGCGTATCGCTGTGCGGCAAATTCGGCTTGAAACCGCTAACAATGAACAACATAATGTTTTATTATACGCCCATTCAAGGCATGATCAGCTACACCGCACTCTCTGTGAATGTAATGAATCCCTCGTTAATACTGAGGTAGGTCTATCATTCAACGATAAAAGATCCAAATTCATTCGATTATGCAACTTTTAGGTTATTTCCTCGACGGGATATTACAAATGTTTTGCTTGCACACACCCTGGTTGGCACCGGCTTATTCCTGTACAGCCGACCTCATATGAACAGTTTGTCCAAGCAGGAACGAATTTTATACAGGTAATCAATCCGTTTACATATTGCACTTGTGATATTGCTATTGATTATAATTCTGGCATATGCAATTGTTTACAGTGCTTTTGGATCATTGACTTTTTCACTGGGATCTGTTCTAATTTGGGCAATTTTACGCAGTGTAGTACCTCAAAATGTTATCTTGTGTACTGCCTGTGGTGTAGGTTCTGGCCTGGCTTTGTTGAAAATTGGTCAAAATTATGTGGAGCACATTGATAAGTCGATTGAAGCTAAAAAGCAATGAACAACTACCCACACATTACAGGAATTGAGTATCAAGCTAACAGAAATTTGAATTCATTTTGATGTAGGGTATTATTGAAATAACTCGAAAATTGTTTTTGTAAATGTAATCAAATTAGGATTTATAAATCAATAAATGTAAATTGGACCATCATTTTGTCTTGTTTCCTCTGTAAATAAAAAACGAAGGGAATGTCACGTGAGAATCGCATAATATCGAAGACTGTGTAGAAACATTAAACCCCATGCAACGATTGGCTAAGATTTCGGTCAAAATCATTGGTTGAAGCTTTTTCTTTTTTGCTCTTTGGATCAGACCGGTTTGCGGCGTATGTGTATCTCTTTCCTAACAATGGCAGCTAAATATCTAGTAAATAAATGTTATACATATACACATAAATAGTATTTAAACAAAATTAAAAATCTTGCTATCTATCAACAAAATTACGTTTTGCATTTCTTTACTATCCACTTTAAAACGTGTTTAATTTGCTGCCGATTTATATATTGAGGCCAACTGCATCCATTTAAGATGAATCGAGGTAACGTAATAAAACAGAATCCGGCCGAGTATTGATCAGTACCAATTACATCACGTTGCACACGGGCGAGCGACGTGCACTTTGTGCGCCTAAATACTTCGTATTAGCTCCGGCCAGGCCGGCTCAGTGTCCATGCAGTTTCATCGTGTTAGCGCCAGCGCCAGTTCCGGTGCGGCAGCAATTGAAAATTAATTAATACTTCCCAGAAGCGTTGGCCCCAGCTATCGTGCAACGCAGGCAAATCAAATCACCTGCATGTGCATCAATGCACACAAGGGCACGTGCAGCAGGTACACGATATTGCTGGCGCTTGCCAACGCTTCCATGCGTTTTAATCATATTCGAATTACGACACTTGACTAGATCGTGTCGCGCGCATCTGTTAAACATCCACCACCTCTATGCGTTACCCCGAATCAACTATTGCTCATTACCACCACATTGTTTACTCAATTCAAAGACCTAAGCCATACATACCAACAATACAACAACGAGGAAATATTTAAAATCCTTGTACGCAAAATACGTGGAATAAAAATTTCACTGAAAAATGCAGAAACGTTTAACACGTATCGCAGAATTGCTGAAACGTTGTACAAAGTGAATTTCGATCAAACGCAATAATAGTGCAAAAGGAAATGTGCTGTGCATGCACAGGATGTACAGCAACATTCAATATGACGATAGGTACATACATACATACTAGTATATATGTAATATTTTTAATATCCGCCTAACGAGTGGCAGAGATGAGAGAAGAGTGTGCGCGTAGTGCTGCTGGCGAGCAAACGCAACCCACCCACGCACCCACACACAAACGCACACGTTTTCTGCGATCAATACCGCATTCGCTACGTCATCGCTCTATCAAGCAACACGGGGGACATACAAACGGACAGACAGGAAGAAACATTAAAAGCTCCGATTGAGCTTTCACTAAAAGAGGAAAATATTTGACATATGTATTTCCGCCATGTTGTGCGCGACGCGTTTCGTTTCGATATCCGGCGCGCGACGCGTTCAATAATGCGCATAATGCGTTTCAATAGCCATCACACATATCGAATGCAACTGCATGCGCATTGCAACTGCGTAGTTTTCGAACAAATTTAATGTAATTTAATGCGCAAAATATCGCTGTTTTTTGTGCGAGTATGTATTACGACATAATTTGTGGGATAATCCTTGCGGTTTATATTTAGCTTCGCAACATCCATAATAAAAAAAGGCGAACTGGTAAACAGATCACACGAGAGATTTGAGAATGAAGGGAGGGCAGCGCGTAATTTCTTATTTGCGTACGTATCAGCATCAGATTTCCACGTTGCGCTGCTGATCGCTGATGAAATCAATATGTCAATTATCGTGGCGACGACGCCGATCGCTTTGCGGTTTTACGTGCTTGTGGGGGGAACGCAGGGTATTGTACCTAGTTGGAGGAATGCGAAGCACACCCCAGTGACTTTTATACACAAACAAGCAGCACACAAGCTCACACGCACTTGTAGCGACGATTTCATCGCGGGGAGTTTTAGTGCGTGGGTGTTGTATGCGGTTTCTTTCATCGCTTTGCGCATGGGGAAGAATGAACCATCAGCGCTTCCCAATAGATTTTAACGTATTTCTCTTCTATCAGCAACAAAGAGAAAATGATAAGTTTAGCAGTAATTCACAGAACAAGTGTAATTCCAATGAAGTTGAATTAGATCATAGTTTATGTTATTAAAAGGATGATTTTTGCTTCTATGGCAGAGTTTTATGTGCGCCGATATATAAGTGCGGACAACAGTACGCAGTCCGTGAGGGGAGACTCTTTATTCTCTTTGTGTTCGGCCGTGCTTGATCTCGTTAGTTAAAAGCGCACGACATACATACGCGCTCGCATTCTTGCGCTACGCGTGGGCGTGCAATGCATACATCCATATGCGCATACGCAAGTGGCTGCGCTCAGATTTGGACTCTTATTAAGTCAACAGATTGATTTCACAGACACTCTACTCTTGCGGCCATTTAACCATCATCGTGTTCGTCTTCGGCACTCCTTTATCCTTCCCAAATAGGCAAACGCACATCATGCAACCGCCAATCACTCATTGTTTATAAAATATTGTGCGCTGACATATTTTCGCATTTCTATGCAAATCCGCGCCGTAACTCGCGCGCTTGTGCGCGCCGCGCGTTTAATACATATGGAGATAAGCTATTTTTAGAAATAGCACAACGCGCATACTTCATATTAGTGCTTTGACTCACTTTTTTTACATAAGTAATTGAAAGTAAGGAGAGAAAAAACGAGAATCCGTGCGACGAATCAAATTTATATTACACATTGAAACCTTGAACATTTGAAATTCCCTTTACGGTCCGACTGTGGAAGACCTTAAATGAAAAGCCCTTGGAATGCGCGACGAGCTTTCATATTCACGGTCTGCTGAGAAGCAACAGCAGCAGCAGCAGCAGACAACATGTCCATGAAAGCCTGAAGAATCGTCAAGTTACAACACGCATCTGCGCGTACATCGAATAACGAAACGAATTCAGTATGGTGTGTGCCCCCTTCGTTCATGGCGTGCAATGCTCGCGCCTTGCCGTCGAGTACGAATCATGTAATGGTCAATTAACCTCGCGGTGTCAAGGTTGTTGTGTGTGCGCGAGCGCGGCGCCCAAGTAGGCTTTTGTGCGCTTCGCGCGCGCGCGCGCTTCTTCGTTGTTGCTTGATGGCAATCGCATGCATCCGCTGTTGGCGCGCTCCTTAACGAGGAGCTGCGTTACTCTCCTGATGATGCCCGCCCGATGACATGGAAAAGCGTTAACATATGCTTCGCACTTTCCCCATCGCCGATACATTCGCAAATGACGTTAAAAAGGGATGGAATGGATGCGATGCGATTTGTACCCGGCTTGCACGCTCGATCGGTCGGTCGTTGGCAGCAGCAGGCAGAAGGGTGGAAAACCTTTCCATCAGTTTTCCCCAAAAAGCCTTCCTTCGGCCGTCTTCGTCGTGTGTCGTGTCGATAGGGGGGAAAATGGAAAATATCGCTCTCTCTCGCGTGTGCACGCTTTGGGATCCACTCTCGCGCCTCGGTCGCGGTAAAACACGGGCGAGGAAGAGACAAGCCAGGTCGGGGGGGAACGGCGGGCGGCTATGTACATACACTGCTCGTCGTCGATGTTGGGGAAAATGTACGTGTTTGTGTGTAATACGCGAGCTGGGTGGGGAAGAGCCGCGGCGCAGCGCGCACGAGTACATTGACTTGCGCGCACAACTCGCGGCTCGCGGCTTTGCTCTCCTCTCTCTCCACGCACGCGAGAGTTTTGTGTCGTGGTCGTCCGTCGTCATCGCGCAAGTCGCTGCCGCGTTCGGTCGGTCGTCGCGCTGTGTGCGGTGCACAACACACGACGAGCATTAAACTTTTAACGCACACCAACACACGACGACGACGACGACACACAAACACTTTGGAAGCGGAGTTTCCGATAAATTTCATTGCCACGGCTATCGGGCGGTAATATCGGTCGGTCGAAACTCGTCAACGCTCCGTTTCGCGGCTGGCCGCCCTCACTAGTAATATGCGCAATCGGTCCGCGCGATTGCAGTGCGTGTGCGACGTGGACGTGTAGCCCCCTCTTTCGCGGTGCAAAAGTTTACGAAGAGCAAAAATACAAATCGGGGGAGCGCCGGAACGGCTTCGTCGATGGCGGCCGCCGGTGGTGCGTGATTGTGTAACATGCATTGTGGCTGCAGCGGATATGAGTGCGGCGTTACCCCCCGTGCCGGATCTGATACCGATTTCGGCGCTGCGGAAGGGCAGCCATCGCTCGAGCAGCGTGAGCAGTGACTATAGCGGCAGCAATTTCACGCCCAGCCACACGCAGGACAACAACTACTATGCGGACGACAGCGTCGCCGAGGATGAGGGCGAGAGCGGTGAGTGCGGCGCCGATGGCGGAGGCGATGGCCACGCCGCCACCGCCGCATCCGCCGTCGCCGTCGCGCACGTAGTCGCCGCGCACAACAACAATAACGAGACGGACTGTGAGGAGGACGTGCAGGTGCCGGAGTGCGAGTCCTGCAGTTCGGCCCACCACTGCTACCAGCACGACGACGACGACGTCGACGACAACGACGGTGAGGTTATGGGGGAGCAGCGCTCGCGGCGGACGGTGAAGCAGCAGCCGACAGTGACGGAGGGGATCGATACGCGGACGCTGCCGCTGCCGCTGCCGCGGTCACGTGGTGCGGACGGCAGCGGCGGCGCCGCCCCGGGAGGAGCGTCCCGGAAAACCGAGCGGCATCGTAAATCAGACAGGAGACGCGAGCGCGATCGGGAGCGTGAACGACGAAAACGTTCCGCATCGTCGAAACGCCACCACCACCACCACCACCATCATCATCATCATCACAACAATAATAACAACAACAACAACAACACCAGTAACAACCACCACAACAACCACGCCGAAGCGCTCTCCGACTCTTCGCAGCAATCGGGCGGTCGTCATCATCACACATCATCGCTAGCGGCGACGACCACCTCGTCGTCGTCGTGCAGCGAGTCGATCGCGTCGTCGCCGCGCGTCAATCCGATCTTCGTGTGGGTCCGGCAGAAAGACACGCACATCGTGGAAGTTAAATGCGAGGACTACGACAAGCGGAATCGGATTCTGCTGACGAAAACGCCGCAGGGATGGCGCGCGATACCGCGCACCGAAACGCTGGCGCCCGCGCTCCAGAAGGATGACGCCGCCATTAGCGCCATTAGCGTCGGCAGCCGGTGCAGCGGTGCGGCGAAGAAGGCGAAGAAGCAGCGCAGTGGCAGCAGCAGTAGTGGCAGCGGCATCAAGCCGAAACGGAAATCGTTGGGCGTGCAGGTGGACGAGGGTGAGTTGCTGCCGCATCGGCAGGAGCAGGAGCAGCAGCAACAGGATGCCGATGGCGGCTCAAGTGCGGACGAAGCGGAAGTGACGAATGATGACGCGAGCGCGACGCGAGTGGAGTGCCCCGCGAATGCGCCTGAAGATGCAAGTGATGCACAACTGGTGAATGATGTCAACCAGCTGCGGGAGTGCAGCGATGCCGATGGTGCGAGTGCAGCTGATGCTGGTGGTGTTGTTGTTGCGGACGATGGCGGTGGTGTGAGTGCGCAGGATGACTGTCAAAACAACATCTCGCCTTTGGATAATCTGCTGGCGGTCGCCGAACTCGAATTCAATCAGCAAATCGAAGCGGAACGATGGGAAACCAACAACGGTAACGCCAGCGAGGAACCAGAGCAACCGCAGGAGCAGCAGCAGCAGCAGCAAGACGACAACACCGACCTTGATATGTTTATTGAAGCTTGCAACGCACCCGGCGCCTCCACCGAAGCGGATGCAACCGATAAAATCAAAGACGAGACCGTCGAATGCGACTATAACGATGACGACGATAACAATATAGCGATGGACGATATTCTCAGCCGACTGGAGCAGTCGTTGCGTAGTCCGGATAATTTTCAATCGGATATCGATAGCATTATCAAAGAGGATTTGGAGAAGCTGGTCGACGAACCCAAAGCGATCGAGAATGAAGTCAGTCTGGTGGAGTCGCTGAAAGAAATGGACACGTTGCCCGATATATCGTCAGCAGCGGAGGCGGAAACTGCCATCACTCCGGCCACGGCGGAAGCGATTGATGTCGATAGTAAGGAAGCGAATGTGGAGAGCACGAGTTCGGCGGAAGTACCAGCGCCGGTGGCGGCAACGGCAACAATAGCGGAGGAAACGTCGAGCGCCGAAAACGTGCCCGACGAGGATGAAATCGAAGAACAGCCCGAAGCGGAGGAAGCAGTGATACCGACCGCGCTATGTCTTCAAATTGCGAAATCTTGTGATAACTTTGACGATTTGATGCCAACGGATTTGAGCATACCGAAATGTCTCGCATCGCCGCTGCCGAAGCGGCCGTCGTCGCAGAACTCGGAGACGATGCAGTCGCCGCAGCCGAGCGGTATACCGGCGGTGCCGCCCTCACCAGACCTGTACAGTGCCAACAAACACAATAGTAGCAGTAAGTCGAACATTTATCTCGAATCCCTGCTCTCGCCCGCCAAAGAAACCGCCGCGCTGCTGCCCGACAAAGAACCGCTCGACCTCGGCAAGGTACGCGAATCGGACAGTCCGAAGGTGACGTGCTCGCAGGAGGAGCCGCCACCGAAGAAAATCAAAATTGAAGACATTACGCTGAAAACGCTGCTCGACAACGAGGGCTCGAAGGACGATGAGAAGGAAGCGCCGGCAAACAGCGAGACGACCGTTACTTCCAATCTTCCCTACGCGGAATCCATCAATAATTCGATTGACACGCCGCGTCTGCTCGAGTTGCTAACGCAGGACGAAGAAGAGCCGCCGGATGCGGTGGCGCAATTGAATGAATTGCTCACCAATCCGACACTCAACATACCCGATCCAATGCTGATACCGAAAGACAAATTGAGTCAGATCCTGCTGTCGCCGGCGAAGGAGATTCCCAAATTGCTGAAGAAGCGCCCCGAGTTGCGGCTACCCGAAGCGCTCGCGTATCCACATTTGCTTCAGGATCCGGATATACTTGTAATCACACTCGCGCAATTGAAACTCATCGTCGAGAAGCAGAGCCAATCGCTGCCGGTGGTGGAGAAGGAGAAGGTCATCGTCGAGAAGGAGAAAGCAAAAGATTGCGTGGAAAAAGACAGGGGGCACATTACCATACCGGAGCCGCCGCGGAAACATGTGGTCCAACACAAAGATAAAGAAAAATCCGCGCATAGTCTGTCGCAACATAAAGAGAGCAGGGAACCAGCGAAGGAACCAAAACCGGATTCGAAGAAGAGCAAGATCAGCGAATTGTCAAATGAAATCGATGCGGCTACAAATGCGGCGTTCTCCCAACTGATGTGGCTGCCGTATTTGAATCAGTTGGAATCGATGAACAATCCGGAATTCTTCAAGTTCCTCTCGTCCATGCTGCCCGGCTATCCGCCGGACATGTCGCACATGATGCGTCCGTTTCCGCCGCCGCCGTCGTTTCCAATGGCGCAATCGCCGCTGAACTACAACCCGCTCGAGTTCTCCATGTGGCAGGAGGCGCTGATACAGGCGCGCACCAAGAACCAAATGGACTTGTTGAACCCGTCGAAGATGTTCGGGAAGAACGCCGTGGGCGGTAATCATAACGCGATGAATGGCTTGAGCGCCATGAGCAATTTGGCTAATCCGTATCAGCATCAATTCGCCGCCGCTGCCGCCGCCGCGAATATGAGTCGACCAATGCCACCGCAATATCAACAACCACCAACGACCAACAACAGCCAGCCATCAAAGCACTCGAGCAAAAACAAAACCTCCTCATCGGCCTCCTATCATCAGCTGAAGCAACAGCAGCAGCAGCAGCAGCAGCAGCAGCAGCAACAGCAACAACATACATATCACCACCAACTGCACCATCGTGAATCGGCGCACCAACGCAAATACGACAGCGAAAAGCTGTTGCAACAGCAAATCCAACAACAACAGCAATTGCTTATGCAAAGACAAAAGCAACAGCAACAGCAGCAGCAGCAGCAGCAACAACAACAACAGCAAGCTCAACAGGCAGCAGTGCTGCAGCAACACCAGGAGTTTCTCAAACAACAGGAGCTGTTCAAGCAACAAGAAATGTACGGCAGCAAACCAAAGGTGGCGTGTAAACCGTTTGCGAATCTCGTCCAACCGCATCTGCATCAAACGACCGCACAGCAATTCCCCCGATTAAACACGCCGCCCAATCTGATTGCGCAGCACCATCAACAACAATTGGAGCATTTCCGCAATTTCCAACAACAGCACCATCAACAGCAGCAGCAGCAGCAGAAAAATGCACCGGCGCCTCCACCATCGCGGCAGGAGAAAGGGAACCGGGTAGCGCAAGGACCCATCGATTTGTCCGGCGGTTCGTTGACGGGCAAAGTGAAGGTGAAGCAACCGCAGCATCTCGTCGATCCGAAAAACGCCGCGCGGTTGCTCAAATACGACGATGTCGGCGAGGTGGGCAGCACGACGAGCAGCCTCGACGAAATGCAGGAGGCGCAAAAGCACTTGTGGCATCCCTTATTTGGCAAGTAAGTTTTTGCATTCAAAACTGAAATTCACCGAGTGGGAAATTAATCGAAAGGGCATTTGGATTGCTTGTGAATTGCAGTCAAAAAAGTTACACAAGTCCGTGGCACTGGACGACTGTGACGGCAGCGGGCGAATAACAGCGACAAATGCCTCCCACGCAATGGAGGCAATCGTTGCCAACAACGAAAACCGCATCGCATCCACCACCATCATCGCCAGCAGCAGCAGCAGCCGGTGCTGCGGGCGCAGCAACGCGTGATCCGCTGCAGCCGCCCCGGTCGCAGCAGCACGCATCCAAAAACATGGATCTGTTCACAGGGTTTGATTTCGATTTTCTATCCAAATAACTAACGCATAACCGCCGCAAACGGCGCCCGGTCGATTATCGCGAGCGCTGTGTGCCAAACACACAAAAAACGATGTGCAAAGCGTAATGCAATTGGGAGGGTGGATTGGTTGGGTCGGTCCGGTCGGGTACAAAAATGCACGTCCGGAAAAATGCAGCCAGCCGCCGGCGCCGGTGGCCGCGTCGCGCCACTACCACACACGCCCGGAGCGCGGAGAACGTAAAAGAATAATCAATAGAAAGCGACTGCTGTAATACGTCAGAGACGGACGGACGTTCGACGCTCGGGGTGCGAATGAAACTCGTGAAAACCGGGTTGGTTCTCCCCGTTGCGCGCGCGCGCGAAGCGGTCCGCCTTGACCCTTGCTTTGCACACAAAGAATTAGAAAAATTCGAGTACAAATGTGACGAAAAACATTCGGGCAAGACGATATACATATATATTGTGCCACTACTGGCGAAAATGATTGATGAGACACGTTAAAACAAGCGTTCTAAAGACGCTTCCAGAGCTTTAATCCAAGTGAAAATAACGCGAAATTGCGCGACGCGACTCGCGAAAAACCAAACAATGGAAAACAAAAAACAATATCCGCATATGCTGAACTTTCGAAGGAAGATCTTTGACAAATTTACGGACATTCCATAAAACAAAAACAAAACCACTTAAGATGTACCCATAACAAAAGTAAAAGTAAAATGAAAATGCAAAAAAAAAAACAAATAAACATGTTCCTCTGTGTATATATAGATAATATATGTATATGTATCTACAATTAAGCTGAATATTACATTGTGAATACTCTCTTTTAATTGGCAATCGCTAAATTGTTGCTGATGAAACTAAAATTAATGAGATTTAAACGAGAACCACTACGAATTAATGTAAAGTGTGTAAATATCAATTTGAAAGTATTAAGTATACATATTTCAAGCACATGATAGGGGAATGGATGGTGAGAGTATGCGTACACGTTGGATGACGAATCTCATCATCGGCGAAGAGAATTGCAAGAAATTCGATTTGTGGCTTTCCGTCCCACAAAAACTCAAAGATGGATCCGTGAGACACGTCGCGCGTTTGATACAATAATTTCGGCGGCCTAAGTGAAAATTACCTAACAGGCGGCCGTTGAACACACAATCTCTGTTTAGAGGGATTTATTCCAAGAGTATTATCAATTATCGCTCATAGAAAACGAAGATTTGATCTTGATTTGCGGACACAATGTTTGGTGTCGTTTGAATTGCCGTGATTTTGTTCTTGATTTCTTGCTACCATTCTCGTCCTGCAAGTTTGCTCGGTCGACGAAAATCTACTTATCAATTAATGTTGTTTCCAAGATAATGTCTGCTCGTACCTATTACCACAAACGATGCAATGTAATACATTTCGTCGCCAAAATAGTTGTGCTAGATGAAAGAAGAAGGAGGAAACGTGGAATTTAGAAGAAGAAAAAAACGTGATCATATTAATCACTTTAAAATGCATTAAAACTTCATAGATAACTAATGTTTAGCGTCTCTACACTACTACCACATAATAATGATTACAAATTATTTCAAAACGAAGCGAATAGTTATTCGAATTCAACTAATTCTATTTGCCGATGTTATGTGGCGATAGTAATACGAGACGAGAGGCGTAAGAATATAAATCTTGATACTAACTACACTAACAATAATTGCAGATATTTAAGGTGCATATTTAAATCTATAAAATACCTACTTTCATGTACTATATTTCGTACGCTATGAGACATGATAAATACCATCATCCGAATCTAATCAATCACACATACAGACGATACAAATGAAAAGCTATACGAGTGTAAACGTAAGACGATAGCAGTCACCTGCGCGACAAAAGTAAGTACATAAGAATATGTACAAAACCTGTACCAATATGCGGATATTCTGTATTACTACAAAATTTGAGAAATCGTACTAATTATTGTGTAGAAACTTGAATTGATTTGCATAAAATCATAAACTTGAAACTTGACGAACACGATGATGATGATGAAAAAAGTGACTAACATATCTTTGCGACTATAATTGTAAATCAATGGGTTTTATCGATCGACGTTTTGCGGGCAATGCAATTCGCAATTTACTTTGACGACCTGATGTGAAATACCTAATGGTACAATTTAAATTTAATTTCGTTTTAATCTTTAATTAAAGCACGCGGTGCGCTGATGATTGCGTTCCGGATGCGACTCGGAACCGAACGCCTACAATTCATTCGCGTACAAATTTATCCCACTTCAATATTTTCTGCGTTAGAATCGTAAATGTGTAGACAATAAACACACTACATCGTAACTTTACACACTGACACATACAAAACAACACTTGTTTGCAAACGGTATGAAATATTTTTGCAAATAGTATACTACAAATGGAATTTGAAATAAAACTTGATCAAAAACGGCCAGCGAGAAGACATATATGGCTCTGTTGAAGATATTATTGATGTTTGTTGTATGCAGCGCTAATCAAGTACATATTCACTATCGTTTTGTCCTTGTACTAATATTATTATTAATATATTCATAGACACATGCGAAGCAGACGCGCCCAAATCATTTGCGTAATGAATTGCATTATATTCGACGGCGCAAACATACGATAATTTTCCGATTCGCCAATTAATTAATAACGATTAATAACAATTGAAAGATATGCATCGGTCTCGAATTATATATTAATATGCATTATTAATTACTGTACTCGGAAATTATTTGAAAAATTTGTACTCTTGTTATGTCATCATTACTTATTTAAATATTTATAATTATTTAATTGATTAGTGTAAATTTAATGAAATTACCTAGATGTATAAGTCGGGTTATTTTTGTTACGATGGACTTTAGACACAAACACCATCAAAAAAACGTATTTCCTCTTTTCCGCGCATTCAAAACCGAGAAGAACAAGATTCGAACGGATGGCCTGCATACATAATACTACACTAATCGGAAAACTAAATAACAGTCTATAGCGTTTGAATTTTCCGAATGCAATTCCACAATTTTCGTCATTCCCCATTTAGCAAATATTGTCGCAGTAACATTATTGTTATCTTTTAATCGACACGAACGCATATATTGGTTGCTAGTGAAAATATTTACTTGACTGGTAAACGCAAAATACGAATTTGCCAACTTCAGTAATTGGAATATACAATCTGTATTTGATGCGTGCGTGTATGGGTTGGACCTTCCGACGAACCTAATTTATATTAACGAAATTACTAAGTATAATATATACGTCAGAATATTACATTTATTGATATTGTTTATGACCCACGGTCGAGATATGTAATG
>JARJDR010018460.1:0-22626 GCA_030264135.1 Myllaena sp. GC000078 | reverse complement strand
TCAAGGCGCCATACCCAGCGAGGAAATACGCTATTTTAAGGAGAATGCCAAGTCGGTGAAGACGTTGATGCAGTCGTTGGAGAGCACTGAGATTTCACTGTTAGTCGATCGCGACTTGGACGCTACATTCATGTCCAATGTGGACGAGTCGACGGTGATCTTCAAAACCATGATCGGTGGGGAAGATACCCTCAAGTCTGAACACCTCGGCGAACATAGTTATGAGAAATGCTTTAATCTGGAGCCATCCAATATCATACTAACACCGCCCACGAAATGCGTGGATAATTTGTTCTTTACTTCGCATTTTCATTCTACCGTTGCGTACAAAATTAGCGTATCACCAGCTGGGCCTTTATGCGTTAGTCCCAGTACCGGCGAAGTGAATCCCGGTGAGATCAAGAAACTGTTGGTCGAATGCGATCGACGCTATAGCAAGAAATCGACTGCATACCCGCGTATGGAATTTAAGGTGATCCTAGAGGTGGAAGACGAAGTGTTTGGCGTCAGTGTGAGCGTTTTGAATTTGTAAAACTTGACTACTGCATTTTTTTATATGGGTGGTGATTATTATGTACTTATTAACTAATATTTTGATTAAGTTATTGATGTTTTTATACTTTCTGAAGATGCGCTAATATAAAATACGTATTACAATTTTAAAAAACTCGTTGAATTCTTGATTTAAATTAAAATGTATATTAAAGCCAGAATCGTAAAATGTTACTATAGGAAATACACTAATCGAATATTAATATGACACTTATACGCTATACAATAATAATTTATGGAAACAATTTACGCTGCCTTGCATTGCAGACGACTTTCACTTTAAAAACAGATCACATTAATGTCGAATCAAAGCGGCGCCTAGATGACCACAAATTACACCTTCTCGATGCGATCGCCAGCCTCGACTTCGCTACCATTATCACTTTTATCCGTTTCAGCGAGTTGCTGCGGCGACGACTGATTGTTTCCGGATAGAAATTTCCGCACACGCTCCTGGTACTCGGAGCTGCTCTCCGCCTTCGCCAGATTCCCAGGCGCTTCAATTTTCGGCAAATATTTAGCGATTTTATTGCCGTTGGGAAAATGATTGAGTAGATCGGGTGGTACGAGCGTTCCATGTGGGGACCGCTTGTTACCCTTATGCACCGTGTTCACTTCAATTTTACCGCGACCCTTGGATATGATGATATCCTCTGGGTACGTGTTCATCATACCCGCGAACGCCACCTTCGAGCTGAGGCACGACCAAATCAATTCCAACACACACGTGATGAGTATGTTAAGCGACAGAATAAATTTGATATTCGGCACGTGCGCGTAATCGAGTTGCAAGATACCATTATTCCTAGGCAGCTCATCGTCTTTGACCGTCTCTCGGTACGCCTCGTACATGGAGGCGATGGTAACGGTGGTGATGAACACGGAGGTCGTCGCCGTGAGGGTGGACAAGAGAGCCGTGAAGAAAAACCAACGAATGTTGCGATCAATGTACCAGCGCTTCCAGGCGAGCAGGCCAGTGAGACCGGCGGCGAGTGCGCCTACGGACATTACGCACGGTGCGACTGATAGATACGGATGCACCGCCATGGATACATTGGCGATGGTTGACGTGTCGTTGTGGAGATGATCACCACCGCGCACCTGATAGCCGGAAAGTGTTAATGTCGCCATTAGCAGTGCGGTGATGGCGAGTGCGATGTGCACCACGCTCAGGCCGAGCACCGTGGAAGCCGAATAGCGGCGTTCGGAAGGATACAATCCGGTTGGGTCCGGATTCGTGCGGATTTTGATCTTGTAGATGTTCTCCATGTTGATGGGATGGATGATAGTGAGAGTGGCGGCGCGCACTATCACGACATCGCAATTAGACGTGTTGCAATCGCTTCACACCTCCACGCCGCATCTTTGCGATGATTACCTCACATCGATCGATTGATTGATGCTAACTGCAGTGGCTCCAGGTAAACTGCAACAAAGAACCGATTGCTTCACTGCATAAAGATGAAGAAAAAATAATGTAAATACTTTCTATTATTACGCTTTTGTTCTCGTATTCTTCGCATGCGTGATGCGGTGAAACAAACAAACGCATTGGAAACATAAGCAATCGTTGCTCGTTGTTATTACAACATTGCAATTTGCGTTCGAATAATACTAATGCATACATGACCTGTTGTGAGTGTAATGTATGCGAACTTGCGTTGTGAATGGTGCGAAATTGGTAAGTAACAAGGCACCGGTTTACATTTTGTTTTATAAACATTAAAGCAGCCAGTAATTATCTACCTACTGTGGCATGAACTTAACAATTTGAAAAACGACCTTGTTCCTTCACAAAATGAAATGTATGTATTTACTTTAAAATACATTGAAATAATTCAACCAGAAATAATAATTGATTAGTGCGTAGGTAGAGAATCGTACCTGATATAAAAATGAATAATCCCGTTGAGTGCAGCAGAGAGAGGTGGGCGACGGTGATGCGAAATTTTATGCACGTTGCACTCTGGCTATCCTTTGTTCCTTGTGCACGGGCGAACCGCGAAGGTTCGATGCGACATTTATCCGTGCGGCTGCACGAACAAAGTTGATCGCGGTGCACGCACACCTTATTACTCGCGCATCTACAGCTGCACTCAAATGACTTAAGCTAAGAACGGTGCGCACTGCTCCGCGGTAGTTTTGAGCGACTGCGGACTGAGGCATGCGCGCACGTTTTGCTCAGTTGTTGAACCGCAACTCGGCTTAGCCGTTGCGCTTTATGCAGGCGGCCCAAACAATCCGCTCAAAGGTGGGGACCCGACCACGATGGAGGTGATGTTGAATTTTAGCTACAGCAAAGAACAGGAGAAAGAATTGTGATATAAAGTATGAAGTCATACATCAATGATGAGTATGAAGAATCTACGAAAATATTTTAAGAAATAGAGCAAAGTCAATAATTGTCGAGTGATATAAATCTTGATAAATTGATGTACTGTGTACTTTGCACTGTAAAATGTATAACATAAAGGTATAATAAATTTGTTATCAACTGCCTTTCTTTAGTGTCCCGGAAAAGTTTGCCTAATATGTAACCAGTAGTCAATAATGCGTGACGCACTTTAGTAATTGCAGAACTTTCTACGTTCACAAATAAGAACAGCCGCAAACATTCAACAAAAAACTTACTTAAACCGATTTATACTATATGAAATGATAAATTTTCATAACAGAATAGAATCGAGATTAGTCTGCAATAACTCTGTTTGCCTCGTGCGCCGCTGGCAATTTTTGATGGGCGCAGTGCAAATATTTATGCGTAATAGTAATAATAAATTCAGCAATGCTTATACGAGTACACATAATCGACGCCGCAAAGAATTAGTAGCGCATACGCTACGGAAAGAGCGTAATCATTGGGCGCGTTTATGAAAGCGAAATCGAAAAGATTGTCCTTGACATATCTACCATCTATTCACGTCGTAATCTCGAATGGATGGCTAGCATAAGCAGCGCACTCGCATTCTTAATAACCGTGCGACTTCCACACGATTACCGTCAAAGACACTTCATGCACACAACTTAATGTGTAATAACAGTGAGCAGTGTTAAGTGCTATAAATAAATAAATATATATCGTCAATACAATCGCACAGCCGCATACTTGATGCTTATGCAAAGTGCAAACAACGAACGCACAGCAGCAACAAAAAACCATTCATTTTCACTTCTGTATATTGCAAAGTTTATTGACTTACAAAACCATATTTTGAGCTTCAGAAGAGATCGCAATCGCGACTGCTGGATTAATGTTGTTTATATATGCACATGAATGCAAGCGTTGAGAGGCCTACCAATCTTTTCGTAATTGTTGAGTATTATTCTTGCATTCGCTCACTCTACGTCTGTTTTTTTTTGTTGTCGAAAAATTCCGAGTTAATGATTATTTAATAAAAATCATTACAAAATGAGCTTCTGCGTGTGAATCTGAAAGCAGTCATAGTTATTTGTGCTGTAATTTATAATGCGCCCGGAATTTGAAGTGGCCATAAATCTATGCGCTTGATTGATACCACAAAACATCAGGAGTAGCAACATAAATAAGTCTTTTAGGTATACTAAAGTCGTTTAAAGTTAAATTCAATGAACAGTTTCAAATGAACAAATGAAGCTGATTTGTTAAATCTTCATCTTAATAAATACCTAGATTTCAATGATGGCAAGTTAATGACAAAACTGTGATTTTGACTGAAACACTAAACAAAAACACTTATACAAGAAAGTACACTAATTTTCAATCGACTTCGAAGTTGGTCGTGATAGCTATCTGTGCGGGCACGCTACACTGACATACCGCAGTCGCCGAGTAATTGGAGCGCGCTATTCAACAAGCGAATGAGGCGAGCAATCGCAAAAAATTGTGTAATAGTGGGTAGGTAGACAGAAAACGTATTATTTCAATGCGATGACAAACCTAAGAATTGGCATTATATCGCGCACGGAAAAGTTCAACACTGGCATTAGACTAAAGAACATTTTGTAGCCATCGTCTTAAGATTCTTCTGCTTATTTGAAAGTTGTTGAAGAAACAGTACATATATTGTATGAAATAACTTTGCTATTATCACTCTAACAATAGAGAATTTAGAAAATTACAATTGTACTTACATAAAACTATTTTATTGAAATTAATAAAAAGAAGAGACATAATGACTAGGGAGGTACACTGCCATACAAAATTTAGGACGCATCGTAACACAATTAAAATGCCCTCGCGTGCTACGCATGCATAATTAAAAACGGGTATTCGACGAGGTGTATTTACATAGATACATACTTATATGGTATCCGGATGAATTATTAAATGCTTCCTTGTAAATACGTATAAATCACATAAATGTGACTTAATTCATATTTCTATATAAATCGACTTTTATTTGATAAATAGACTATTTAAAGACCCGCTTAAATAAAGTCATTAAATTATAATTTAGAATACGAGGGACCCAGTATACTAGTTATTTAGGTATGAATGAATTTTATTATATGTCGGCGTACAAATAAAAAAATACAAATGAACCCTACAATCAGGACGTGTGTATGCAAATCAAATACAGAGGACGCATTCAAATAGAAATCGAAATTTTGAACACGTGCATAAACAAAAACGGGTGCCACTTAATTTGGAGGCATTAAACCAATCCATACTTATTAGACTCAATTCAATCAAATATATAAATACAATAGGAATGTGTAAATAATTAAAATTAATGATTAAATTGAGCAATCTTGAAGGTATTCATAAGTAAATAAAATTTTGTGCAGGTTTTCGTTGCAATTATTTTCAATTTAACTGAAATTCTTCAAAGTTTCTAATTTTCTGGGAGATTATTTTTAAATTCACATGCATTTTATAAATAGCATAGCAGTCGTAGTCGTAAACTAAAAGTGAATATACTGGAATCATCAACACGTACGGTCTGCATGGTAGAACCATAGAACAAAGTGTAATGCGAGGGCAATACAAAACCGGCGGGTCGGAACTAAAGTTCCGAGTTCCGTCCCCGTGGCAGTGGGGTGTAACATCCAGCCAGCGTACGCGTGCTGCTGGTATCCAACTGGTGTGGTGAACCCACTCGCCCTCCGCGCGGTGTCTTCGTACACATGTGTACGCAATGAAATGAAAATACATGGGACACGTGCGCACTGAAGACGCCAGCGTGCAGCTGCTCTTCGGCTGGTGGACTTTTAAATACGCCTCACACCCCGCGGCTCACGCGCCACCTTGATGATGATATTTTGGCGTACATTACCTTACATTTCTGGAAGCGTAATAATAACTATTATTTTATATCTATCTTTGCAAAAAAAATTAATTTTACGCAGATTATTTATTGTTATAAACTGAAAAAAACTATATTTATTGTTAATAAATTCCTGCGGGTCAAATGGCAAGTTTTTGCTAAGAATTGATAAACAAATTTCATGGAAATTTGCCCCGAAAAACAATTTCTCGAGTTACACATTGGTGATTTCAACGCGCGAAGGACATTGTCGTTCGATGCGAATGAAATGTGATTACCAACGTTTTTATCTCGTGTCTGCATAATAATACCATGAAAAAACATATGTTATCGCATTCCGTGCAGTGACAATAATAAAGTCGAGTATATCTTGCGATTGCAGGATCGAGATACAAACAGTTAGGTACTTGTAATGCAATGCAAAATCCATAATGCATATTCAACCAATGTATTTCTTATTGTTAGTAACTGTGCATATCATTGTTTATTGAATTTGATATCATAGCAATTTGTTCATAGGTCATCGAATTTGTTACAAAATTATTTAGCACTCAAATAGTTACCAAAATTAATTGAATAGCAATGAAACTCATGCTACACTCGGTATGAATTATTTATATAAATGCAGCTGTTCCCTTCGTCGGTTACGACCCATTCTTTGCATTGGGAGCCAGCCCTACCGTTAACAGATATACCAGAATGCATTGGGCACGAGTCCCTCGCGCGTACCAACAACACGGCGCGTGCATGCATCACACCACCAGTCGTTGGTTGCGTACCGACGCGCAAAGAAGCATCCGTTTTCGGCTAACCGTCGTTTCGGTAACGGTCATTGCGCAATCATTGTTTGTGTATGTGTTACTGTGAATGCATCATTTCGACATTAATAAAGTAGTGTTTTTTAACAATAATGTCGCGACCGAAGAAGAACTCGTACACGAATCCGGCGTTCTGCCAGCAGAGCGAATTCTACGGTGCGCGCTGCAAAAGCCCGCCGAATTCGAATCGGCGGCAATCGCCGGTGGGCGCTCACACCGTGCACATTCTGGACACGTCCATCCGAAGCATCCAAGAAGAACCCCTACCACCGCATCCCACGCAGTACAACATCGCCGCTGAAGAGCACTGCGACGAGGAGCAGGAGTTCTACGAGGAGATGATCGTCGACGATCGCGGCGCCGTGCAGGAAAAGAAGTTTGTCATCGTACACAATCAACAGCAGCAGCAGCAACAAGCACCGATCGACAATCGGCGCTACGATTACATCCCCTTGCAACAGCGGCGCGAAAGAGTTGCATCACCGCCAAAGGTTTTATACCACGAAGAAGTGGACGCTTCCACGGGTCGTCTGCATCGATACGCAACGATACCATCCGACGACGAATTGGATGAGATCGAAGAGCAAGCCGCCAAAGAAGAGCTAGAGCTAAATAACCAGCGATACGCTCTGGTGCCGGTTGAGGAGATCCGCAACAAAAGCCGGTATGCAGTAATCACGCAAGAAGATATCGCCGCTGCCGGTCGGGCGAGTCCTAATCGAGAGACACAACCATTGCAACAGCACCAACGTGTGATACCATCACCGCGAAGACCACCACCCAATCCGGTGGCAACTCAGAAATTACACGAATTGCTCACAACCCCGCGTAAAACCGTCATCCAACCCAGCCCGAATCCAATGCTGCGCGCGCAAATGTCGCCTATTTCACCCATTCGCACAACGCGCACTCCATCAATGCGCGCTGCTGCTGCTCCGCCTCGTGCGCAACAGAAACTTAATTACGCGCTTGGCGCCTCGCGACAGCTGCAGAGCTTAGACAAGCGCCACAACACCGCCATCGTTGCGCCAATCTGCTCCAGTCCCGTGCAGAATGTTGTCTACAACGAGACGACCTTTTCGAAGCAGCCGCCCGAATCGCCGTTGGACCTCAGCTTCAAGAAACCGCCGGCACGGCACAGTCTCGCTGTGGCCGCCTTCATGATGATCCTTTGCGGCTGCGTGACGATTGGCCTCTGCGTCTATATGATGTCCTATTTGGGCAGGAACTACTATTTGGATTTCGCCACCGTCGCCGGGTTCGTGTGCTTCCTGCTCGGTTCGCTAGGCTTTCGCTCGCGACACATCTATTGGCTGCCGAATCGCAATTACCTTTCTGGGTACTTTGTGCTGAGCGTCTTTAGCTTGCTTACGTGCGTCGGCTTGCTGGTGCTGCTGGTCACGCAAGCGAAACCGGGCACCCCGCTCGCCGACATGACTTCCGGCGCCGTGTGCGGCATATCCGGTCTATCGTTGCTACTCGCCTCGGTTGGTGTGCTCGCATCGTACTGTTGCAACGTGCCGCCGCCCGACAATCGCGTCGAGCACTGTGCGCCCGGTTTTAATGTGTGAATCGCTCATTAAGCTTCACTTCCTCTGCTAGTACTTAATGAATTTGTATATGCATAATATGTTTTATGACTTTTTGAAAGCTACAGTCAAAGATGGGTAAATTTTTCCAAAGATTTTAGTCAACAATGCGGCCGAAATCGCTCCGATTGTGCCTGTACCGCTTACTTGTTTGTACATAGTTATGTAGTTACCTAGTGCTAGCGCGTAATCGAAGAATTTTAATTAAATATATACTTTAATAACTTATTTAATATATTTTTTTCTCAACGAGTTTCTTGTTAATACGTATATCTTTATGTAATATGTGTAATTATACAATGTATTTACGATGGTAATTTTAAGAATAAAGAATAAAAATGAGACATAAAATTATCCAAATATCAATATTGATCAAATATAAATAGATTTTCAATTGCGGATTTATGAAAGTCGCTATTGTGCGTTGAAGCGTGGGAAATTTATGCGGAAATGAACTTATCTCCGATACTTACAGTATCTTTTTATGCACACTACAATAGAATTCATTCACGAAGCCAAATTTTGGTCTGAATCATATCTCAAAGATTACGATTATCTCGATGTCCTCTATTCGATTTTTGCTTACTATGCATACGTTACTCACAGATAAGTTACTGTTCGTATACTGTTGCTAAATAAAAAGTAGTAAATTCACAGTAAAAATGTGCTTGACATTTTATAAATTCATTAAAATTTTTATTTGTAAATTATATTCGAACAGTGTATAAGTAATAATTTTCAGTCTTACCGTTACGAATCCAAGTCGCAATCTGCATACTGAGCTACCATAAAAGTTTAAAACTAGTAGTTGGCTACCATCTATTACCAAGCGACTGAAGTATACAAAAAGTGCACTTACAAGAAATAGTAATTATTTTAAACATTAAAAATTTGCAACCGTAGTAGATTATATTAAATTTATATTGAATATATTAACAACAAATAATATGAAGATAATTATCATGTTTAGGTATGAATGCGAGATAATTAATTAAGCAATTCAGATGAAAATCAGTTTGTGAATAATTTCAATTCAATAGGAATGCACATGTACTTCTTCTCATTCGCAACGATATAAAAACATGATATTAAATATAAACATCGGACTATCTCTAATAAAATTGTAATTGCATGAAAATATATGCTATTCATATCACGATTGCAACTTTCTCAAGCGCGAAACGCTTGCATTTTAGCAGGATATGTCTTTTTGTTGCACTATCGCGTGAGTTTGATTACCTATTTAAATACGACCTTCAACTTCAATTTGCGCTGTACACTCTTTCACGAATCATCGAGGCAAGTCAAGTCATCTCGCAATTAGCATAATTATTAACACGAAGCGCCGCGGTTGGTTGCGGAGGGCATGTTCGCAGGAAACGCTTGTTACGAGCACGCATTCACCTCTTCCACTCATGCAGAGTGCCTTTTGATTACTGACCCTCTCGTCTGCTTATGTGCAATTGTACAAGCGACTAACATTACTTACAAACGCTGAGTATTGAAATAATAAGTGGAAAACTGTACAAATCACAATTGAAAGATGGCATGCAAACGAAGCAATGCGAACGAAGTAATAAGAAGTACATATTGGGTTCGTCGCTTTGCATGCGTTGAAATCACCACATATCCCTGGCGCGACACGGCCATCCCCAATCGGAATCCGATTCAAGAGTGCGCCGACTCTTGCTTGCAATGAGAAGCAGTCGATGAGAAGACGAAGAAGGTGGGGAAGCAGCATTCCATTGCTCCAGCAGCCTGAAGCACACAGCATCTCTCATCTGCGAACGTGTGTGAATGCGCCCGCCGCCGCCGCGCCGAACGCACGCAAGAGATGTGAACCGCGAGTGAAAAAGAGTGAACGCACTGGAAGCGTTTGCAGGATAGCAAAAGAGCGACTTGACCGCTGATTGTGAGTCGCCACCATTGCCGCTCGCCTCTTCTTGTCTTCGCATCGTTGCAGCCCGCAAGCATCGCAGCGCACCACGCACAAATGGTAACGCGAGTCGCGCGACGACGGCGAACGGCGAAGAAGACGCGCACCGCTCGCCGCTTGTACACACATATACCGTTCAATTAACGAACTCGGGACGAACAAGGGACGCGGTTCCTAATTACCTAACAGTAACTTATTCTCGAACGTCGGAGTGAATCGTTTACAAGAACGCGACATTTGTCGGCGTGCATGGATTGTGAATGTGTGTTCATATTTTGTGCTTGCAATATTGTGGATACCAAATCAATAAGTGTTCAATTAGTGCAATATCTGTGATGTGGAATTAGTGGGAGCCGATCAACTGTGTGGAATAAGGTAATTGGGTTTGAATGCTGCGATCAGGATGCTAAAGTGGTTTACTTAAC
This sequence comes from Myllaena sp. GC000078, assembly GCA_030264135.1. NCBI lineage: Eukaryota > Metazoa > Arthropoda > Insecta > Coleoptera > Staphylinidae > Myllaena > Myllaena sp. GC000078. The sequence continues at coordinate 12,060 of JARJDR010018460.1, read as the reverse complement.
GATCGAGTGAAATCATTGCAAATAGAAATAGATGCCGATGATGCGATCGATGATCGATGCGGCCGCGATAAAAGCGGTTTTCATGCGTTTAACTCGTCTTGTGCGCCGTTCAAGCTGGTAGGATGTGTTGCCGTCGCTTGAGAGTTCTTTTCTGGCTTTCCGATTGACCTCTCACTGTTTCGCTCTGCACGCGAAAGCTATCTTGAAGATGCCAGCCACTTGTCGGCGTTGTAATTATTACTACGCACCGCATTGCTTTTACTGTTGGGCATGATCTCAATTTTTGATCTTTTAATTTCCCATACTTTCTAACACACCGCTTAAAAATTTGATAAGCTCTTCTATACTTAGTAAATTTTATAAGGAAGTACCTGGTAGATACAGCGCTTTTCACATAGATTTGGGGTAGATTTATGGTTCCTTCGTGCATTCTTCATTCCGCAAAAATTCTTCATGCATCGTCTGCTGAAGGTTTTGATAGTCCGGCGATGCGTGATGTAACAAAGCGGCTTAAACGAAATGCTTCAGCGTTTTTGAAAGTTTCTCACGTATCTCTGAGATAAATCTGCAGGCTAATAAAAGCCAGGATGTTCCATGGCAGTGCAGGTATTGTCCGGGAGTTCGCATTGTGATTCCTCGCCATTTCACCCGAAATACAATATGGTTGAAAAATTGTTAGTTCCATTTCATCTCTATTTCTAGCCATAATTATACAGATTATTGAAAGAATAAATATTAATTTATATTAACCATCTATATTTGATCATATACAATTTAATAGGTATGAATATACATTATAAAAATTATGTTTACTTGAGCAATCATCAAGTTGTGATACTTGAACAATGAATCCTTTTGTAATCAGACAGATCTATTTAAGAATAGATTAGGCTGACCCAATCCAAAGAAAAAAAAAGCAAATTCTTACTTTTCTACCTGCCTCAAATGATGTTGGCATCTACCTGAAGAAAGATCTGGAGGAACTACCGGGCAAAGAACAAAAACGCCGCATTCTTCACGCAAGGTGTGAGATCTTTCGTTGGCGCACAGCCTCCGGCTAATGCACCCTCCCTCTATCTAACAATACCTATTCGACAACTCTTCTCAACGCATACATTTGGACCAACAAACCCAAAATTGAAATCTCTCACAACAGTCATAGGTGGTCAGTAGCAGAGGCACTACGCTCTTGACCACACATCTCTCAACTCTCATTCCTTCATTCTTTGTGTCCCTGCGTGATTGCAGATGTAAATAAAAAGAAACAACACACGGTGCACACAATGTCGTCACCTTCGCCATCCGACTTCAAGCCAATCGAGCATACATACCAATCAAGCGAATCGATTGTTGCGTGCAATTGCGCTAACGAGAAACATGAGAGCAATAAGACTGACCATCCAGTATCGGCTGTCGCCGCACCGCAACAGCAGCAGCAGCAGCAACAACATCAAACGCTTCAATCGGCGGCACATCATCACCATCACCTTCACCAGAGCACGTTGAGTATGCTGTCGGCGCACGCCACCACCAATCACGTGCATCCCATCAGTCAAGTGCATGTGCATGTGCACTCGAATCCGGCGCAGACGACGCCGAAAGTGATGCCGGCGTGCACATGCCACCTGCAAACTGCGGTTGATGAGCATCCCCCGCATATTACACATCTGCAGCAACAGGTCGACGGTGGCGGCGGTGGCTGTGGAGGTGCCGGGCGCAAGAGCGAGGCGGACGATCGCATCGAGATATCGCCGCTGCCGCCCGCGCTGCCACCCCGTCCACCGCCGCGACCCCGCTACGATGGCAGCCTGAACAGCCGCTACAGGCAGCGACCAGGTAACGTGAACCGACAAGCCACCCCTTTGGGCGATATTTTCATCCTTTACATACAAGAGGGGGTTGCACGTTGCGAATCCTGGGGAATGTGCCGGGGGAGTATTGACTATCTGAGAGAAAGCGATACGCGTTGCCATGGTTGTGATGTCAGGGGGGAATTTAAAACTTTTCAACCCTATCAGTTTCTAATTGGATTCTTACAAGTTTTGTCATATTTTTAATCAAATTAACTTGTTACAATAATCACCATTGCATATTTATTATGTTGCGCATTGCTTTGCATTGCTTGAATTAATACACGGGGAAAACCTCCCAAGTACGCGTCTGTTGTCCGGAAAACGCATTTTCATCTCAGTGAGCATTCACTCTGCACTCTGCCTGATGTCGTGTACCATCGCGCATTGTTATCAAACGTTTGCGTTCAGTGCGGGTTGAAAAAAACGCGGCGTAAAAAATGCACGGCTACCCGGTGATGCAGGTGGTGCAATACCACGTGCCGCACGTACCGCACGTACCCCTCCAACCGTTTCCGTATGCGATCAACGCCGGTATGGCTATAACTCTTCCACCGATAGGCCTTTGTCCGTTGTTATACGTGTCGATTTGTTTTGTGCTTGCAGCGAGTCCCGGCGGCAGCCGCATCCGGAAGTATGTGTTTTGGTGTTGCGCCTGCGGTGGATTGGCGACAATCCTCGGCGCCTTATTTTTGGCTGTCTATTTTCTACTCAGATCTTACACGTCCACCCTAGGATACTTTGAAACCATTCCCACCTTTGTACCTGCCACAATGGTGAGATCATTTCTAGCCCAATTCCCCGCAATTTGATTGATGATTGTTTGGTTTTAGCTAATATTAACCGGTCTATGTGTGATGAGTTTAGCGCGCCGAAAGAATCGTTATAGTTATTTGGTAAGTTGCACATTACCATATTTCACATACAAATCATAATCAAAATTTCTTTTTAGTTAAAAGTATGTGGCGTTTGTTGTTTGGTTTGTGCGCTAACATGCGTTCTTGTGACAATCACCACCACCGTCATCCACATGAATCGTCTGCAAACGTTGCGAGAATGCGTGTACACGCAGAAGACGCGCACCTGCACCTGCTATTCCGTCTTGCTGGAAACACATCCCCAAACTGACGAGGGTATGCGCTTCGTCTTTGATTCGACACCCGACTGTGAGGTGATTCACGGCGCGCTCTACACGTGTCTGCGCGCCATGTTTGGTCTCTCCGTCAGCGGCATCCTGGTGTGCATCTTCTCCTGCATGCTCGTCTACCAGCTGCTGAGCCACGAGCGCAAGAAGATGTACTGGGAGCAATTGGAGTTGCGCTGCCGGTCGTTCTACCAGCAGCATGGCGCGCCGCCGGCGAGTGCACCCAGCTCGATGCGCGGCCCACCTATGCCGCCAGCCACTTACTGCAGCTGCTGCGATGAGTGCCGCTATCCGCAGATTGTACCCGCTCCGCAGATGTACCCGTGGGATAATGGCGAGCGTTTTTGGACGCCCGGCCGCGTCGGGAATTTCTACTCCCCAAATCCGGGCGAGGAGCTCGCGCAAAACGAAGGCCGCGCGGCTTCCGTGTGGAACTGGCGAAGGTTGCCATGGACGCGCAATCCTGCACAGGACCCGCCACGTGATAACTCCCTGACTTATCAGGGTATTGCGTCGAGCGCGGATAGCCAGTATGGTTTCACGAATCGCTCCGGTGATGATGCACCGAACCCAGTTTCATCAACAGGCTCGTACAGTGTGCTGGACAATAGGCACCCAGTGGGTGGCGTGTACGTGTGGGGTCCGCCACCACCTTACTCGAATCCAAATTCGCCAGCGCGTCGGCCGGTACATTCGCCGGCGCGGTACCATCATGTGCATCACCATCATTCCCACGAGAACCATTGTCAGATGAACGATGAGTCGCTGCGCAATCTGCAAGACTTTCAGCGCGAGATCCGCGAACGACGGTCGCGTCACAAGGACAATTATGAGAACACCGGCGAAGTGGAGTACCATCATAATACCGTGGAGCATAATGAGAACACGGATACGTCGAGTAATGGCGAACGCGTATCGCATACACTACCCGTGCGTAAAGTGAAGAAGCGAGTTGATATGTCGTCAATGAACAAGCAGTCTGCTGCGCCAGCATCCACCTGTCGCACAAACGTCAAACATGTCTTTCAAGAGGAGGCTGTTAAAGACGAGGAGCACAAGTATCACGAGCCGAATTTGCCACCGGAAGTGGGCGGTAAATCGGAAGACGGGTGTCGTTTCCTGCCGCGTTTGCAGGGTGTTGAGAATGCGGCCTTTCAAAAGCAGGAAGCTAGCCCGCAGAAAGCGGAGCCTTCGGAATCAGAGGTGTACTTTGCGGATGTAAGCAGCTGCTGTAATATATCCGTGAGGAACGATGGCCAGGACTCGTCGTTGTATGACGAAGCCACCGAAGCGCAATGCGCGGCGGCTAACCGAATGCATGCGGACAATGATGGCGGCGAGGAAGGGTATCTAGGCGCGAAAGTGCAATCGAGTCGATTGTCAACACGTACGCGCCTTCCTTTGCCGTTGCCCGTCGAGAGCAATGCATGCGGAATGCAGAAGGAGATTTCGAGTAATAGCCTGGCGTCGTCGGTACAGACACCGATGACGGAGACCACCGATGATTGCGTAACACCAACGACAGAATGTTGTGCGCCATACATGGAGGAGGATTTTCTGGCGCCCGATGCACAGTACGAGGTGATACAGGAGAAGCAGAGTAGTGGCTACCGCATTACGACGCCGGGGACGTCTTCGAATCTCACCGCGACGATATCCGGACTGGCATACACGCAGAATTACTTTGCGCCGATGAGCCCATCGGCGAAATGTGTGAATGCATCGTCGAACCGGCGTAATGGTGGCGCAAATGTTGCAATGATCAAAAACAATACGGCTGCGGGTCTAATATATAACGATGGTAATAGCGCAGGCGAAGACGAACATCGCGGTCCAAGTAGTCATAGTGATGCCACCATTGATTCCGGTTGGCAAAGTGGCTCTGAGAAGCCGGAGCAAATCGAAATTCACAAACCGATCAATGTATGAATTCTGTAATGTGGTTGTTAAGTATAGATTTTAGCTTAATGTCGTTGTATCTTAATCTAGATTTTGTTATGTCGATATTTGAGTGAGTCATATTGCAATTTGAGCATTAATGGTATTAGCTGATTATATTGCCATAACTTTCTACGTTTTGCGTATGTAGATCGTGAAAATAAATTAATTCTAGTATAAGATTGTTAAGTTGATAATTGATGTGTAAATACTAGACTTAATGCACAATATTCCTAAGCTTTAATGTATAGAACTGATGACATACTACAACTGATTAGCTATATGATTTAATGTGAATGTATTTTCTCGGTCCGTGTATTTACATAATTTTATAATAAAATTGTTAATCATAATTATTGGTTCATATAATTACCGAATTTATTATTAATCCTCAAATCAACCCTACAATATTGAGTTGTTCCGGTTAATATTGAAGGTAACTTCCTCTGAATCAAATTCTTGAGTTAATTAATCACGTTGTGAAGGTGAAATACTAGGAGTATTCGAATTCTTTTACGTTAGATACCAATTAGAAGAAACGCAAAACATGTTTGTTTCGACGCGAAATAGATAAAATTTCAATGCGAAAAATTAAAATTGGGAATACAATTGTATGAATACACTTAAGTGTAAAGAATTTAGCCAGAAGGCATTAGATCCAATTACACATGTAGTGGTTGTTATGTGATTTTGCGAGGATTGAGGTTGTTGTAGATTAATGCACACCGTTAACAGGGGTCACCAGAATGTATATTTAAACGAAAGAAGAAGACGACATGTCGACAAGAAAGTTGAGTTAAGACCTAAGATTGAGTTGGACCAAGTTGGACTGAAGTCTGCCGTAGACGCTTGCGCCGGGGCGGTTATGACCCCTGCACACATGCGGTGCGTTTAGGCCTTCCGCGAAGGCCGTTTGGTGTGCTCTTTGTTATTGCTAGATGTGGGAATAACCCACATCCTGGAATGTAGCGGAGGAGACGCTACACATATATCACGGTGGAAATGCCAAAGCGGGTGTACTAATTAAATACTTGGTGAAATATTCATTACTACTCGCATCCCAACAAACGACTAACTTGAGAATCGATCTGAATTACATTACATTAAAAATAATTCTTAAAAAAATGTTATTTACCAACGACGCGGGTGAAAATTTCTTAACATATAGGAAAAGCCACGTCAAATATGCCAGCTTACATGGCTTTTCCATATGTACATATATTTTATTAATTTATTAAAATATTATGAAGAGTACATTTCATATAACACATTGTCAAATCGCAATTATGAATCGGAAACCAACATGATAAGATTAGCAACTGGTGAAATACGCAAGCAATACAACGTGTATTTATAAAATGTATGTGCTTACAGGCGGTAGTGGCAACGCAAATTAAAATGTCGCCGATATTTCATGCATTTTGTGCACCATTTCTATTTCTTGTGTTTGGTAAACAAATTCTATGTGAACAAATATTATTTGCGAATATAAGCAACACTGATATTAGTGCTATTTGTGCAAGTGATGATTATGCGAATGCCATCTCATGGATTACACCGATTGAAGATAAATACGAACAAATGCTTAATGGTAATGCAATATTATTCATCGTGATATGTAATATGAAAATAACTACGTGGAATTTTAGTAGCGGTGAAAGGATTCAAACAAATTTCGTTCAAAAAGATAAAAACTAACATGGTCGAAATTCAATCGCATAAAGAATTGTTTGGTCCCATTTTAGATTTTACATGGGAATGTAAGATTTGTGCAATACTTATATAATTTTATTGCTGATACCAAATGTGTTTATTTATATTAGCTGCAAAAGTGATAATCACCAAAAAAAGCGATTTTATCGTTGACCTTGCTAGACTAGACGATTTAAGTTTTATAGACAAATTTACAATTAACTTGTCAATTTTGGCACCTGCACATGGGCACATATTAATTTGTGACGAATTTGCTGTTCCAATAGCAAATTGTTTTTGGATAATTTTGGGAGGATGGGATAATAAAGGAAGCATTATACGATATTGTCAATCTGGGGAAGTACCGACGAACATACTAGATATGAAAAATGCACCATGCATTAATCTAATAAATAAGGTAAACTTAAAATGCTACCAATAATTCATTCATCATAATTCCATTATTTAGGTTGACGTAAGCCCTCTTTCAATGAAGCAATGGAACCATGTGTCTATACAATACAAAAATGATAGCTATTTGCGTATCATACACAATGAGCGAAATATAATGTCAGCACAATTAAAAAATAATAAAATACCAATGAATACTTATACCTACTTATATGTGCATTCTTACAAAAATAATGCTTTTTGGAAGCATTTAGAATGTTTGTATTATAAAATAACATTACAATTGAATATAATCTGATTCTATTATATTACAGATAAGTACTTCATATGGCATTCCAAATCGAATGTGATTTATAGTAACCCATTTCAAATTGAAACTAACGCATTATGCATATCAATATTTATAATGTTTGAGGGGAAGGTGGATATTAATCTTCTGGACTTCAATAAAACAGTTGCTCAACATAAAACACATTATTCAAACAATTTGAAAAGGTGGCAGCATATAATATTTAAAGCAATAGATATACCAAATGGTTCATATAAATTCCAAATAAAATCATACACAAATTCATCTCCAATATTAGTTAGAAATATTTATCAACACGAAACATGCACTTCTAATGCAAGGCAAATTCGATTTTCAAAGATACAATATTCTCGGATGAATGAAGCGAATGTTCAATGCCTGCCCATACATTCAAATCACAGCTTATATATAAAGAATGCAGATAATACTGACTTAAATAGTATGTGCAATTCATTTTTAAATACTACAAAATGTCCTCACCAAATGATATGTGCCGATGAAAAATGTTCGTGTAGATATGGATATGCGGGCAATTATTGTAATGAAGGTAAATTTTTACTTTCTTTGATTCGATTTGTCCATTTCATCTATAACAATATGTTTAGTTTGCAGAACTGGGTGGTATGGATTAATGTGCGAAAATGAATGCGGAAAATGCAAATTTCAGAATCAATGTGAAACATATAATGGAGATTGCCCAAATGGATGTCTAGCAAATTATATTGAACCTCAATGTGCTGAACGTTTATTACCAGTACTTCAGGAAATAATAAATATTCCAAAGCATTGCATTAATGAATGCAATATAAAACTATACGATAGTAGTCTGAGTTATAGTGGCAAAACGAAACCTAAATATTACTATACAATGTTATTCGAAGAGCAAGAATTTAAAGAGCAAAGCAAACCGATTAACATTGCAAATAATTATTTGACGTTCCGAAATCTTCGAAAAAACACTAAATACAAATTTCAAGTAATCTTGTGTTCAACAAACATGATTTGCACTAAGAAGGATATACAAAATTACTATATTAACACTATTTGTCAACCTCTAGATTTTGATCAAATTGTTATTACAAGCGTGGAACAAACTATTATTTTTCATTTTAATTACTCTGAAGAATCAAATTGTGATTACCGAAAAATTTATTTTGATGTTACTAATAGTATAAATAAGACTGACAGCAGAGGGTTTTATTTAGAAAACAATTTAAAACTCGAAAATGTATATGTGTATACAAACTATACTATAACTTTCGAGAATGGTCCTGTTAGGACTATTTTAACAGATGAAGACGGTAAGACTATTTTCTATATCCGTGAAAAAATCAACTTTGATAATATGAGTATTAATTTTAGTACCAAATCAACCTGGCGAAATAAATACAATTTCTTCCACCGCATCAAGTGTTGTTCTTAGTTGGAGCCCTCCGTTTCCAGGGCGTGGTGTAATAACGCATTATACCGTGGAATACCAGGTATGTACTGCACATACACATATTGTACGATTCTATAATTCATATTTTTAGTGGGAGAAAAAAATTGGCTGTTCCATTAAAGAATCGACGATTAAATTAATTACGAGGGATGCAACAACAACAAACATTACATTGTATGATTTGCTACCATATTCCATCTACAACATATACGTATACGCACATACAAGAAAAGGAAGAGGTGCACCAAGGACAATGGATCTAAAGACTCGAGACACGGAAATAAATGTTAATGAAATTAACATAATAATACAGACAGAGTCAAACTTAATTAATTTTAAACCTGAAATTAATTGCAATAAATGGAATGGACAAGTTTTTACTAAAACACGAATAACTTGTATGAGTGAGTGGTGCTTCAATCAAACCGCGACCACAAATAAGGAAATCGTGCAATCGACTAAAAGATATAGCGTGGTCCATACATTTTTTACAGATTTTATGGTTGAAATATATATACAGCGTAATGTTCATTTGTTAGAGACGAATCCGGTGTTTTATAAACGTAAAAAAATCAAAACTAAAAGTGGGCGTATGTTACATATATTTAAATAATTACTCTGTACTTACCACTCTATTTATAGCACCTAACAAGGTACCATTCTTCGATGACTATAGTAAATCTAAGAGTTGCATATCTTTGCGGTGGACTAAACCATATCCGCCGACTGGCAAATTGAGCCATTTTTTGGTAACGTACTCCAATAGTACGCACAAACAGGAAGCAGACTCCGAAAATGCCACTGTACAATTGAAATTCAATACCTATTGCAAATATTTAGAGCAATATTACTGCGCCGAAATAACAAACCTGATGAAAAATATTGAATATAACATATCCGTGGTTGCAATAAATGAGAATGTTACAAATCCTGGTCAAGTCACTACTCTTCAAGTAAAAACAATTGTGGAAAGTAAGACAATTCAACAAGAAAAGTCGTATATTTAACGAAAAGGCTTCTATTTATAGCGCCAGAATGTCCAAAAAATATAAATACAAAATGGAATTCCTCAAACTTTCTTATTCTATCGTGGCAACGGCCTAACAAAACCAATGGACCTCTGAGAAAATATGAAATTTTAATAAACAATGAAAGATTTTCATATAGAGATAATTTGGATAGATGGGAGTATACATTTAATGTATGTTTGCGCACTTATTAACAAAGATTTCCATAAGAACATTTATTTATTTCTAGGAATACAAGTGCACGCCTGAAAATCGTTTAGCAAAAGGAACGATAACAACATTTAATATGCACTTTGAGTCAACAGAGAAAACATTTGAAACAGTATGTCCTGTGTTTCAACCACAGTTGATTGGAAAACCGTATAGCCGTGTATCGGAAAATAACATTACTATATCTATTCCAGAAATTATAAATATCGAACAAGACTCAAATCTAATTATATTAGTTTCTTCATTTAAAATTGCGACGAATAACTACAAGAGCTGTCCAGGTCAACTAAGAGATGAAGTGCAAATAGAGACAAATAAATTATGTGCAATACTTTACAACCAATCGAACGTTTCATCCGCAGTTAACAGTGAAATTATACTTAATTATACACTGAGAAAGGACGATGTGTTATACATAACACTAGTTAATAAATTTGATGGACAGACATCAATTAAATGTTATATTATAGAATTCACTGTTGAATCGGCTGTTACGAATTTCATCTTACCAATAGCAGTATGTGCTTTGGTATTTCTACTAATACTGGTTTTAGTTTTGTTGGGTTATAACAAATTAGTTGGTAAGAGTTACAATTTACATAAATGTATCAAATTCATATAGCCATATTATCAATTTAGAATATCGTCGTACAACCGAAGCTTCATATATTTTACAACCATTTCCAAGGCCATTAACTGAATATGAGAAAGTTGAAGAAATTGACGCTAAAACGTTGGATTTACTAATTCGTGATATTGAAAATGATACCGTTTCTCGAAATACGTCAGATGACGTAAAAGAAATCTATTCACTACAAGAATTTATAAATATCGTTGTCAATATAGATAATGAAACACTTAAATCGCAATTGGATTACATAACAAAAACTAACAGAGAAGAAGTACAAACAATATTATTAGACCATATTAATGCTTTCTATGTGGACGGCTACGAAGCACCCCATAAATTTATTGCGGTGGCTCACCCTCAAGAAGATGCCGATATCGATTCATTTTGGCAACTTATTTCAAACGTGAATACCGAAATTATTATATCGCTACAACCCATCTACCAAGTAATGTTTTCTAAAGTTACACAGGATTTTTTAAGTAATAAACTAATTTCTTTTAGGTCAAGTTTTGGAACAAAGAAGATACATTTTCAACAACTCTGAACACATCAGTGACACATGCCGACACTAAATTTTTCGATGAATGTAGTGTTCATACGATTGAAATAGTGCATGCGGGCAATAAGAAAAAAGTCATACTTATAGAAACTTTTACATGGAAACCAAATGAGATGATTCCGAAAAATGTTCGTATTCTTTTAGGAACATATCGTGAAATGCAGGCTATTAATCGAAACAATAGTCCAATTATTGTTTTGTGTAAGGATGGTACAACTGCATGCGGATTATTCATTGCTATGTGTAATTGCATTGAAAGTGTCAAGATGGAAAAGACAGTAAACATTATTCAAAATATTTGTCATATTCGTCAAAGTTGTAGTCTATTTATAACGTGCACGGTAAGAATATTATTCATTTAAAATTCTAGTTTATTTCAACGAAAATATTTATTTCTAGGTTCAATTAAAATGTTTGTACGAGTTGGTAGCTGATTATTTTCGCCATGCATTACACGGACAATTCCAACTTCACGTCTCAATGTTTCAACCAACATATTTAAAACAAGTGTGTCATTGTTAATATCAAGTAAACGTGCTTATGAATTGTTAATAGCCATATATTCAGCGTATTTGAGAAGAGGATACTTACAATATATTTTATAATTATATAATTTTCAATAATGTGGCTACATTTCGTTAATCCGGCGTTGAATCTTCGCCCTTAAGTAGTTGCGGGCTTGTTGTGTCCCCTCCGAATTTTGCGACTTCGGATGGTACGACACTCCGTTAAGAACGACGATTTTGCCCGGTCCCGGCCGACGTCCATATAAACCAATGTATCTTGACTCCGGTTACAGCGACCTCCACACCGGTTCATGCGACGGTTTTCTACCTGCGGCCGGCT
>JARJDR010018449.1:0-10416 GCA_030264135.1 Myllaena sp. GC000078 | reverse complement strand
TCGTCGCCCTCTTCTGGCTTCAATTTCTGCTTGCGCTTCTTGCGTGTCTTCTTCTTCTTCTTATCCTGATCATCGTCATCGGCTAGACTCTCGTCGACTGTTGTCTTGTCGGCTTCGTAGCCGGATTTGCTTTCGTCCTGGTCTTGTTCTGACGTATCAAAGCCCTCAATAGTGGGCTTGGGCGACTCTTCGGTGTGCGTCGAATCTTCGGGCAGCACCAGTTCGGTGGAGTCGGCCAGTGAGGTTGAGTAGTCGGGCGTCTCCGCTTCTTTGTGTTTCTTTTTCTTGCGACTCTTGCGCCCGCCGCCAGTGTCAATGTCAGCGCTGGTCAGCGAATCATCGTGGTCGCTCTCGGGCTTGAAGACGATTGGGGAGACGGCCGCGTCCTTGAACGGCACCTCTTGCGGTTTCTCGGCAAAAATTTGTTTTGTTCTTTGCGGTTGCGTTTCCTCGAGGGTCAATTGAATTTCCGCTCGTTCCGTATCAATGTTGGGTTGTTGCATGTCGAAGACGGTGATCACCGATTGCTTTACTTCGGTGATTTCAATAGGCCGAGTCGCATCAGTTTCCGTTTTCTTTTCATCCAGTGAAGAAGGTTCTTGATGTTGAGCCCTCTCCATGTCAAGTAAATCATTGGTGGCGGATTTCATTGCAAAAGATGCTAAGCGCGGTTCATCCTTCACAACTCTTTCAATCTCCTCGGCAACTATCTCTTCAATCTTCATCTTTTCGGCTACGGGTGTCAATTCTTCAGTCACAGATGTGGGTTCTGAGGTAGGCTCCTCAACAAGTGGCAATTCAGTCAGGACCGGTGTTAAGGTAATCTCATAGCGAAGTTTCTCTGGCGTTTGCTCCACATCGATCTCGGTGTTGGTGATTTCCACTTTCGGACTCGTATCGTCAATCTCGACTGGTATGGGGCTTGGGATGGGAGTCAATCTCGGCGTTTGATCCGCGCTAGTTTTGACCGCAATTTTCGGGCTCTCCGGTTTCAGAACCTCCAATGATGGGCTAACGGGTTTCACGCAAATCTCGGTCGCAGTTACCTGCACCTCAATCGGATTCGTATGCTCGAGTTCGTGCTGCATTTGAATAAACTCCAATTTCGACGACGGCCTCATGATTGGCGAACTAGCAGTTTCGATGGTGATCACCTCCGGCGGGGATGTCATTGCGTCTCTAGTCGTTGCGTGGTGATGTGGCTGCATCGATTGTGCCGCTTCTGCAGACATAAAATCACTAACTACTTGTTGCATGGCATCGCTGTCTCCTTCTCCTGCGGTCGGCGGTGCCTGTTTGCCTTTACGTTTAGCAGCCTTCTTCTGTCTATCTGGCGGTGTATCAGCGGTTGGTGGGTCAACAAGCATCGAACAACTACGATCGGAAGCGCCAATCTCAACTGGTGGGTCATTCCGCGACGACGGTGCAGATACGAGATAGTCGGATACTGGTGGTGTAGCTACTGGCACGTACCTCTCGATTTCCTCGGCACCAGCCGCACCAGCAGACGTGCTGCCGGTCTGCGTGACATTGATACTGACGCGCGGCACACCCTCCTCGGTGATCTCCACCTCTTCCGGCTCTTCAATTATCTCCTCCTCGATCGTCTCCTTGCCGTCGACGATGACGACGCGCCGTATGATTTTGCGCGTTTTGCGAATGATGCGGCGCGTGACTTGCTGCACAACGGCGCGGACACTCGAAGAGGACGTATGAATTTCGCCGCCCTCAATCAGATACTGACCCGATTCGGGTGCGAAGATATTCTCGTCGACCAGCGCCAAGTCACCCTCGTGGATCTGAACGCCTTGCATCTCCACCGCATCCGGTTTTTGCTCAATGACCGTATAGTGCGTTTGTGGATCACCTTCAAATTCGCGCACTTGCACATCGCCGGTGGGTGTTGATTGCATCAAGCGGCCTCCATAGTTCGAAGTGGTCATGGTTTCCTGCCTGCCGTTGCTCGCCACCGACGTGCTGCTCTGCTGGCCAACGAGTGTGACCTGCGAGAAGCTCTGCGTCACAGGCACATTGTTCTCATCCGTCATCATCATACTGCTGCTACTTGTGGTGGTCACATGACGCTGTTGGCGTTGCATCATATTTCTATGCAGCTTCTTCACGATAATGCTCTTGGTTCCATCGGAATTTACAATCACTTCGGTTGTGGTCTCATCCGGTTCGACGAAGACTGTTTCAAATCCGGGCTGCATTGATGTGATGCTTATCTCAGAAGTGGTCACTTCCACCGGATCCTTCTTGTAGCTCGCTTCCACGAGGAGATCATCGGTTTGCTGAGTTTCCTCCGGTTTTGTTGCAATGTGAATGGTCTCCTGGCCGGCCGTCACCGTTTTCGTAATTTTAATCGACTCCTTTTTGCGCTCCATCTCGTCCGTCTCCGTCGCGGGTCCGCACAAACTATCACCGGTTTGCGTTTCTATGCAGACGCCATGTACAGTTTCTTCAATGGGCATAGAAATCGAATCCAGCGTGTTTTCGTCACTGTCTTCGCGCACTACAACTGCAGGCTGAATGTCTTTAAGTTTTTGCGCCAAAATCACTTTGTGCTCGTTGAATATAATCAAGATGACCTTCAACTGCTCGTCGAGACTTTGCGAAAGTTCGCTGAATTGCGCACAGTCTTCGACGCGGAGTGCATTCAATTTGGCTTCGTACAAAGCGAGCTCGTCGCTCAACGCGCACAATTCGGACGGTCGCGTTGCACGTGATAAAGTTTCGCGCACGGTTTGCAGCCACACTTCGATGTCCGATAGTAGCGTTTGATACGTGGTGATTGCAGCTTCTTGGGTGTCGCGTTGCACTTTGGCCTCCTCAAATTAAAAAAACAATTATGTAATCATTTGGTTCTATATACAATGAGACGCTCTTGAATACCTGCAGGGTTACTTTTCCGCGCTCTGCCTGTGCTAGAAGACTCGCGATGCGCGTGCGAATGCCGGTTAGCGTCGCCGCCAACACATGGACATCGTGGTCGGAGGGCACGGTGATCACCAAACCCTCCAGCCGGATCGCTTCGGATGCATGTCTGCCTAGCTCACCAGTGATATCCTAGTCCGGGGGCACACATTACTTAATCGCATCGATGCGCACGTCAATGATGTTGAAGCACGACTGATCGTGTCGTGTACGCAACTATCTCATCGCGAGACTAATTTAAGCGTTGGCCAAAAATTTTCATAAATTGATCATCGCCCAACATAGTGCGCATACGCATCAGACTTAATTTCATAGTATGATCGCAGAGCTTGGCAAATACCGAGCACATTTAATATGCATTTGCCGATATTTATTTTTAACCGCAACGTGTCGTATTGAATTTGAGTTCAAATATTTTATTCTTACGAATGAGTCAGTGCGGATTTGATTTAGATATTAGATTCCGAGTATGAATGTACGTACCTAGTTAAACATACATACTTAAAAAACGTGGCCAGGGCCGGTGTTAAAGCACAATATTTATACTTAGTTAACGTTGGCATGCGCGCTGTTTATAAATAACGATTGTGCTATCGCGCGATATTTTGAGACGGGCCAGCATTGTGCGAAAAGAAAGAGGAGAGGTCATTTGTATAAATAGCAGACGCAAGTCGCGAGCAGCGATGATGTAAGCACCGGGATTAGGTCGCGGTCAGCGTCTAATTAAACCACACGCGCAGAGATGCTAATGGCAACGCTCGAAAATAACTCGCGCATCAATTCATTGATACAACTTATTTCATGCTCACCTCGATCGCGCGAATAATGGAATCGTAATCATCCCGCGGCAAATCGGCGATGGTATTCTCCGTGTTCTGCAGCGACTGATGCAACTGGGACACCTCTTCCGCAAGCTCCTAATTAAATACAAGTCAATTAGTAACGCTTCAGCCACTATATCAATATATGATAAACAGCAATAAACAGCACATACAAAAAATGACATGCTAACTATGACACAATTGTTAATTGTAATATGGGAGCCATGGAAACGGAGGCAGAGCGAGTTTAAAACAACTGGGATTCCCGGCTGTACCTACCAGCTGCCTGGAAGGAAGTTGCCCTGATAAAGCGCACCACAAACAAAGCGAAACAAATAAAACCACCAACATAGAGATTTGTAAAAATATGGAGTATAATATTCGTGTATACAAGTGTATATAGTCACATGATGGACCATGATCGAAAGAGAATTTTTTTCTACGTTTTATATAAAAATAAATATATATTGTACATCGGGGTAAGTGGGCGAGGAGCGGCAGGAGACAGAGCAGTTGCGTTTTGCATGCAAGGATCATGAGTATGATAGCGGCGGACATCACACGCCGCAGCAGCAGCAGCAGCCATAGAAGAGAGGAGACAGAAAGAAGACAAAACAAATCACACCCCCAACACACACCAATCACTTCTTCACCTTCTTCGCATGATGTTTGTGCGCCACCTTGGCGTGTTGACGCGGCGGCACAGTTGGTGAGGTCGATCGGTGCTCAGTATCTACGCGACGCTGCTTGGAAGTGATGGACACGACGGGAGTGGTTTCGGATTGCAGGTAGGTGGAATGATCGCGCCAATGGCACATGCCGCCCGGCAGGGTGGCGCGCGACATTTGAGTACCGTCCGCGGTGCCGTTGGTCTGCGACTTGCCCGACGATCCGCACCGTCCACCCGGCGACCCATCCGAATCGCCGCCGTCATCGTTGTCATCTTGATCGTGCGAATCATGCGGGTTTATCCTTGCTGCTGTCTTCGGCTTAGATTTTTGCGCGAGCGACATAAAGTACTTTTCCTCAGCGTTCATATACATGGATTTTTTGGCCCAATGTTCATCCTTGGCCATATTGTCGGCTAAGTTGTCGTCAGTAGCAGGTGTGTGCTCTGAATGTTGCTTCTCCGGTGACTGGGATTGACGTGTCGGAGACTTGCTCTTAGCCACTGGCAGCTCGTAAGGCATCTCAGGTTTGAGCGACATGTCCAATGCCAGATAACCGGTTGATTTTTTTTGCGAGGGTTGATCCTTCGACTTTTTGCGCATCGATTCCTTCTTGCCAACTTTCTTCGATTCTTTAGCCGATGCTCCAGTTTGTTCGGTGTCATTTCGCGCGGGTTCTTCCTCTTCAAACAATTTCGATTTCTTTTCTTTATCCTTTTTGCCACCCGTCACTTTCGATAGGAGATTGCCTAGGAAGGAACTGCGCTTTTCGATCAATGGCACCGCCGATGCCGAACCCTGCACCTGCTCCTTTGGCCTGGTACTCACGTTCGGCGTGCTGGGGCTCACCGATTTGCCAACGATTGCGGCACTCGGCTGGCTCACTGGCAAGACTGCAGCCGCAGTCGGATCTGTTGCCGATTTAATTTCCGGCTCTGGGTCGGTGAGCTGGATCATTATCTCGTCCACTTCTTCGCCTTCGCCGTCCATTGCGGGATCAACTTTCTTCTCCTTGCGTTCCTTTTTCTCGTTCGGTGGCTTTTGACCCATCTCACGATATACCTCCTTGACAATCTCCTTTACTTCGTGTGCATGTGCATCGCCCTCGTCCTTGGACTTTCTAGCGGCATCCTTTTTATCCTTCTTCGTTTTCGTGTCCTTTGCCTCTTCGCCTTTATTGCCCGTCAACACAGACTTCACCGATGATATCAATCCAAGGATACCGGAATTTTTCTCTGTCGTTTTGGGTTTGTCCTTGTCTTTGTCTTTCTTTGACTTTTTCTCCTTCTTCGTTTGGACACCTTCTTCCTTTGCCACCTCTTCAAACTGCTTGACAATGTCGCTCACTTTGGGCGTGTCTGTTTCTTCCTTCTTCGTGGCAATCGTCTCCCAAGACGGTTTGTTAATGTTTATGCTCGATGACTCCTCCTCAATGGCTGCCGCAACGACCGCCGCGGTTATGGGTATATCCGCGTGATTGTGATGGTCGCGCGTGCGAGTGCGCGAACTGGATCGCGACCGGTTTTGCACCGTAATGAAACCGTCTTCGTCGACGATTGGCCCGCGCGGCGCCTCTACCTCAACGCTCGCTTCCACTGTCGGCAGTTGAAGCGTGTCGCCCTTTTTCTTCTCCTCTTCCATTGGATTGTGTGGTGAGGTAGCCGTGATGGCTACGACTTCGGGATCGGCTTCCTTGAGGTTGCGCGGCTGTGGCATTGACTTTTTGCCGAACGCCTTCGCATAGCTCAAGCCGTTGGTTGGTTCGAGGATTGGCGCCTCGGATTCGTCCTCCACGTAGACAAAATCGCACTCGAGCCGCATACTGCCAGCAGCTTCTTCACGCGGTGTGCTATTGGGCGTCGATTCCACATCGGCGGCGGCGGCGGCGGCACTTTGCGCTTTGGGCTTCTTGTGTTTACGCGATGTTCGTTTAGCAACTGGAGGTGGTGCCTCGTCGGATTTGGTCTGCGGCTCCGGCGAGAGGGATTTCTCTGGCGACGACTTGGGACTGGTTGGGGTTTGGGGAAGACTGGATTTGCGGTGACGTGATTTGGGCGTAGGTTTGGCGGGCGGCGGCGGCGCGTCATCGGGCTCCTCGAGCAAATCGCGCACCCACGTATGCACGGGTGCTGCAAACTCATCGGCCGCGTCCGCGGCGTACATCGTTTTGGAAGTTTCGACCGTATCGCTACAACTCCACCGCATCTTATCTACATCGGTTTCTAGCGCAACACTCTCCACCACTCCGACTTTACTCGGCACAAACTCGAGCGCATTAGGATTCAACTCGGACTGCTTCGGAACCGTTTTGGGCACAAACTCGGCGGCTTTGTGGACGATCGCTTCAAAGGGCGATCGGGGAGTGGATCGGGAACGTGTTAGTGACGAGTCATCGTCCGAGGATAGTTGCAATGGTGTGACCCCTTCACCGTCCGCAGCACTAACCGCCTTGTTCTCCATTTTAAGCGCGCGCAATTTGGATTTGCTTTTGCGCGGCATCTTCTCCGGTTTGACTGGAGCAGTAGGAGTCTTCTCTTCATTCTCAGGTTCGGAGAAAATTACTTCGGGTTCGTCAATAATTTCGCCAACCTCCGCTTTGGTTTCGGTTGTGTTTTCAAGAACCTCTTTGAGCTCCATCAATTTCTCACGCATCACTTGCACAGCATTTTCTTGAGCCACCTCCATCTCTTCCACCTGCTGCTGGGAAGGAATATCCTTAGCTTCAATCACATCAAAATCATCCAAATTCAGCGTTGCCTCCATTGTTCGCACAACTTCTTCGGTACTACGCAGTGCCTTCTCTTGCGCTTCAGTCTTTTTCAGTTCGTCCGTTAGCAATTTGGTGATCTCCTGTAATTCAGCCACTTTGTTCTCGTCGTCAAGCAGGTCGGTCCACAATATGCCGCTGGGCTGATAGAGACCGCGCGAGCCGGAATTGGGACTAACCGGCGGCGAATCCAATTGCTGCGTCTCAATTTCGATAACCTGCGGGATTTCTTCAAAAGACACAGACTTGCTCTTCTTAATGCGTAGGCGTTCATCGGAATCTGTCTTCTGTGCATCCTCCTCCTCCTCCTCGTTGGTCGCTGGCTGTTCAACATTGCTCTCCTTTTTCTTATTGCGCTTCTTCTTGCAATCGTCTGTAGAATGACGCGGTGTAATCTCGTTCCCCGATTGTATTTCCTCCACTTCCGATATGTTTTGCGGCTCAGGCTCTGGTTTTGGCTCGGGCGCCGGCATTGGTATGGCAAAATCCACCACATCTTTTGTCGACGTCGACTCCAAGAGTGCGTGCTTCCTCTGTCGATTGCACATCTTCCATTCAGCGCCTTCACGCGGCGTTTCAGTCTCTGATGGTTCTTCACAAACTTCGTCGCGATCCATAGCGGCTCTTGGCGTATCGGGTTGTTCTGCACGCGGCGTATTGCCCGCGCTGGCACCTTTCCCCTTTCGCGACCGCTTCTTTCGCTTGGGCGCATCGGATCCGGATTCGGTGGGCGTATCCGATTCCTTTGGCTGCTCAGCAATGGGTTCTACCACCACCTCATCCGTGGGTGTGCCCGGCTTGGACTCGTCCGTGCGTGGCGTCGTTCCCTTCTTGCGATTACGTCGCTTCTTTTTGATCGGTTCCTTATCCGACCCGGTGGCGCTCACAGCCTTGCTGCCATCAGCATCCGGCGGCTCATCCGTAGAGCGTTCACGTGGTGTTTGGCTTCGCGCAGTGCGTGGCGTTGCTGCGCATGAAGTCACCGAGCGCGGCGTCTCACCGACACCGCTTTCGCCACCATCGACGGTCTCCTTCTTATGCCTATTACGATTGCGCTTCCGCGGTTTGCGCGGTGTCATCGCTTCCGATTCGCTGCCGATGCTCTCAATCATAGAAGACGATACTTCAGCAGATGGACTCGACGCCGTGCGCGGCAAGTCCAACGTGGGCACAACAACTTCCCCCTCGCCCCCGTCGTCCGACTTGGACTTCTTGTTGCGTTTGCGCTTGCGTTTCTCACCCGAACCTCCCGCCTGCAGATCGGCGGCGACTTCACTATTCCGCAATGGCGTTGTCACATCACACGTGTCATCGATGACAACCTTCGTGGGGGCGTCGTCGTCGACGTTGTCGGCACCGTCGTCGTCATTATCCTGTCGTGGCGTCTCCGTCGGTGATAAGATCGCCGGCAACTCTTCCGCCTCTTCTTCATACTGTTGGAAAACGATGTCAATTGATGTTGATGCAGGCAAAGAGTCTCTTTGTGGTGTTGGCGATGGAGTAGTTTTTTGCTGTTGCATTGCGGAGAGATTGTGTTTGGTTACCTCGGCAAAGGATTTCTGAAACACCGGCGCGTCGGTGTCGGCGTCGTCCTCATGCTTCGGCTCCAGCAGCTGCTCGTTCACCTCGTTTGCCTCCTCCGTCCTAGCCTTGTTCTTGTTACGCTTGCGTCGCTTGCGCTTCGATTCGGCGGCCGGCTCGTCGCGACAGCTCTCGCTCGTCTCGTCCTTGGGCGTCGTCGATTGATCGGTTTCGTCATCTGAAAGCGGCGAGCAACGCGTTTTTACGTCTTCGTCCTCGGAGGGCGGCGCCGCGTCCGCCGCGAACCGGAACGCGATGGGCAAACCTTTTGTCGGCAATTGTCGCCGCTGCTGTCCGCTACGCTTCCCAACGATGTTCATCACTTCTTCGATCGAATTCACCTCGACATCAATCACCGAATCCAATCTTTCTATACGATTTCTGCTATCATCTGTCAAGTGATGGGCGGCGGTCGCCGTGTACGTGTCACTGCCGGCGACGGCGACCTGTGTTTGTTCGGAATGCGCCGCCACCGCCGCCTGCGATTCAATGTTCTCGATGGGGTCGTCGTTTTTTTTTATCGAACCACCCCGTTGGATCTCGGCGGTTAACTCACTGATGGGCGCGTTGGGACGATGCTTCACCGAGCCGAAGATTGCCTGCTCCAAGTCGAGCTCATGTGCGCTGATCACTCCCGAATCGGAGGATTTATCTAATGCACGGCTATCATCTTCTGTGTCGTCTTCGATCTTGACAATATCGGGTGATTGCTCGATGATCAACGATGTGGTCACTGGTGTTTCAATAAGTTGCATCTGAAGAGCCACGGTGGGTTGCAGTTTGATTTCTTCATGCGTAATTAGTATGATTTTATTCGTACGCGGAATTTCCAAGTCGGTAGTACCGGAAGCGACTTCAGATTCGCCTTTAGACCTTTTCAATATATCGGAATATGATATTAGAGGTTGTTGATTATCTGGACATAGATTATCAAGCGCTTCTTTTAGAGTTACTTCAGGAATTGTTTGTTGCGAAGTCTGCGTTTGGGTTGCGTCGTTTTCTGGTTGTTCTTTTTCCTTCATTTCAATTGTAATATCTTCAACAGCCACTGTTGCCACCACACCACCAGAGGCGTCAACTTGCGATTCAAGTGGTTTCTTATTCTTCTTGTCTTTTTTGCTGCTTCGACTAGAAACTACATCGGTATTTTCAACTGAAGTACTTGACACTTGCGAAATGCTGGTTTCATTGAGTTTCTTCTTCTTGCCTTTTTTGCTACGTCTTGTCGGAACAATCTCTGATACAATTTCTTCTTCAACTTTGTCTATTGCACTTTGATCTTGTAATGGTGTTGAGGACGTAGTGTTAAGTATCCTAGTTTCTTCATCTGAGAAAACCATTGGTTCATCTAATACTTGTTCCCATGCGTTGGATGTTTCGTCCATTGGTAATCCTTTGTAAATAGCATGTTTCTCTGCAGCAGTCACTTCAAGTAGTTCTTGAGTAGATGTTTCATTTTCCGGTTTCGGTTCAATAAGGTCATTCTGGGTCTCAGATATCACTTCTTCAATGGTTATTTCAGACACCGTTATGGTATCTTTTGATTCTGACTCCTTTTGCCTTTCGCTTTGCTTTGGCGAAGAACTTATTATATCAGCTGTCTTTTCATGCGCAGTGATGTTGATGTCTATTTCGTGCTCAT
>JARJDR010018440.1:0-17718 GCA_030264135.1 Myllaena sp. GC000078 | reverse complement strand
ACTATGTTGCGTATCGCAAATTGATTTCATTCCGCTGTGAACGCGCACTATGAATGCTATCTATCTCTTCGGTGTAGTAGTCGTCATGACATTAGTTGCGCGTTTGTTTTCTGATCTCAGCCAACAACTATGAAGCGCTTCAACTATGCGCAACCCAAATTTGAGCGATATCTGACTGCTGGATGTTTGCCGGATCAAAGTTAATCAAAACAACGTGCGTAAACGGCATATTTATTCATTTATTGATCTCCTCCTGGCGCCGAGCAGCGTCACCATTAATTCCGAACGTGATGTGTTGATTGCCTTTTACATGCTCTCCACTCGCCGCAATCGCATCGCGCACACACGTGCATAATGTGCATTTGATAGGAAATCGATGCGATTGTTCTTTGTCTCGTCGGTCGTCGTCGTTGTCGTCGTCGTCGACGCTTTCACATCCTTGGGGCGGGCGAGAACAACTCCACCGCTGTCGGAATAGTACGAGTAAATCAAATTATAATGTAAATTAAATCAGCGTCGCGCCTTCAATTGTGCGCTTGGTGCATGTCGCGCCAATCCAAGCATGTTTCGCGATAGCATCTGCGACCCGAATGCAATTTTACACGCTCCCCAATCGCTTCTTCTTTTTTTATTTGGTGCACTCGGATCACATTGCGTGACACGATACGCCCGTTGACTATTTTTTCGCAATTATAAACTGTAATATAGCTGCATGCAAACAATTTTAATGGGAAGCGCATTCACTTCAAACTTCAAACAATTTAAGGATTTAGCTTCGAATTCGATATTATAAATTGCGCGTTGCATGTTGCGGTGGTGAAAAACGCTATGCGCAAAAATTGACAAATTGTCGATGCCAAAGGGTACTCGATATCCGGTGCGGCGTAATACACTGCATCGACTGCCAATCGCTGTTTATTCTTCTCGCAAGAAAAATGCCATCCACAATAATAGACACTTGAAAATGACATTTGGACATTGGATGGCTATGCAGTTTGGATGATAATCACACCATCATCATGATGATAATGGCGTGCGATAAAGTGGAATGCATGTAATTAATTAACTCGCACGCCAATGGTGTTGTGCGGCAGGGGTGGGTGGTGGGCAATTGCGTTTTGTTTGGTGTCGTTAACGCAATTACACGCCACATTTATGAAACAACCAGTGGATGGCACTGCCTTTTTGCACCGGTACCATTGCGATACTATACGATCATCGTGTGATTTATGTGCGCACTGACCATTTGTGCGAGTCATCAGCGCAAAAGTAATTTATGAAGTAAAAACCCACAAAACCGCGCGGTGCTTTTTCGGTTTCGGTTGCGTGCTTTTTAATATTTTTATTCATATCATGTAGGTGTACCTTTTTGTAAGCTGCCATAGTATACTATAGTTTTCAGTGAATTTATTTACGGTATGAAAAAGAGAACGGGATGGTTGAAATTGAATTGTTTGCGTTTTGCATGCTTTGCATGCGGGGGGTGAAAAAGACGTGCGAATTGCGTGCGTGTGTATGTGGTTCATCCCAGCAAGGATAATGAGCTGCTTCGTGCTTCGTAAATTACGCGCTTTTGATACGCAAATACGTGGAACGCTTCCGCGCCGAATGAAAAACCATCATCATGATCCAAGGCGCCGGCGCCGCACCGGTGCGTGTCACGTATATTCAAGTGGCTGCTCTCGCCGCTCACCGGAATTGAGAAATTGCGAATGCGTCGAGTGAAATAAACATGTATTTTATCCAAACACTGGATGATCCTCTCTGGCAATCTATTAAACCGCACGCGCCACCGTTTCTCTACTACCGGATGGCTTTAATTTATTGTAATTCGGGTACTTTTTCGATAAAATTAAGCATTTGTCAACCTGTACGTGAGCGGCAATTAGAGGAAGCACTCGTAAATCGGCGATTTTATTACCTCTCGGACTTGGTTGGAAGCGGTTCGGGAACGTGTGTATGCGCAAAACATGTGGTTAAGTGATTAGCCGCCTGCTGGGATGCTGGGAACTTCCGTCCGAGATAACATTCGAATAGTAATAATGTTGTAAAGCGGCGCCGCATCCCAATTAGTACGAATCTACCCCTTTATCATTCATATTTCATTGCTTTACTAGTACCTTTTTCACTCCTCCTTTTCATACGTTAGTACTACTCACCTAGTAATATTCGTGCTAGGCGTAACTTCATTACTTAATACTTTTGGGCAAGACAACAATAATAATAGTTATAATAATAGTATTAGGGAGGATGTTGCGTTGGGGTTCCGAAAACAATTATACGAAACCCAAAACTGCGCCTTTGATGGCATGGGCGTGCGTTGCGTTAGTTGTACGTACGCACGAGTAATTAAATCATTACCATGGATGCGCTCCGTTTGGCTTGATTCAAATCGGCGAGCGCGCCGGCATAAATCGCAAATTCCAAATCGGCGGGCGTCCGCACAGCAATATTGTCTTGGACTTTCCATCATCATCATCGTGATGGCCGTTGTCGTGCTCGTCGTCGTCGTCGTCGTGATGTTGATACAACGTGTCCGTGCGCTCTTGACGCTAACCAACTCGACGTTTGGCGCGCAGGCGTTGGAACAACAAAGCGACGGCAGCGTCGGCAGCGCATTGAAATTGAAACGCCCGCAGCATACTACATGCACTCATACCTATACGCTTTGATAGCGCAGTGCGCCCAGAAGCCAATTGCTCGAACGGACGTCGGCGCCCGGCGCTTGTAAACAATTCCTGCGGCTGCACCACCAGCATACCGAGAGTGCTCTGAATTGTGTTTTTCCCGCCAGGCAAAAGCAAGAAAGAAAGCTTTCGCTATCAAAGGGGTGATATTTCGAGCAAGACAAAAATATATTCATAAAATTACTTTATTATTACATCCAAGAAGGGTGTAAAAATATCGTCAAAGTTATCCTCATCTTAAAAAGCAGAGATTTCGCCCCCTTTTTATTACAGCTTGCAATAATACAAGTTACCAAGTGCGATAACACTCGGCTCTCTTAGTGATCATCAAAATATTTGCGTTAAGATTCCGGCAAGTTAATTATTTAAACACTTCACGGCGTGGCGCTCGAGTGAAGCGCACTTGGGTTTGGGCTATTTCGATCCGTTAGATTTCAATTACGGAATGAGTTCTAGTGTGTATGATTCGATCATTGTTTATACGTTGGTTGCGCGCCCACGCTGCGTTATCAATCAGGGCTCGCTGCAAATGCGTTCGAGTGCGAAATTGCAATTCATGGGCGAGCGCGCTCCGAAGCGCTGTGTATCTCAACGGGTCCACGAATATTCTATTAACTCATCATCATCTTGACTGCTGAATTTTTATCGGAAACTATTTACATATTTTCGGGGCCACTTGGTATGAGCTTTGCAAAATTCGAGTATTTTTCTTCATTTGCTTGTTACCTAGCTCAACGCGCATTCTTCTTTGCCACTAAATGTGTAATGCCACTGCAGGAAAACAACAACGCTGCATGGAAACGGGGAAACAGGGGAGGTGAAATTTAAATAATTTAGTTTATTTTTGCGCGTGGACCCAGCAATTGCATTTGGGCGCACAGATTAAACTGCTAATGGAAAAAACGTGCGCGACCATTTACTACGTTCCAGGCAAAACAAAAAAAATGCTATAGCAATTTATATCACCTAAACGCATAATAACGGTGCGTTCGCACGATAACAACGCAACGAATACCAAGCGGAGGGAAGGAGGGCGAGCAGCTTGTTTTAAGTTCGGCAAATTTACGTGGAATTAAGTTATTTAACCCACCACCGCACACAGCACGCGTGGGTGTGTGTGGATTGTGCGCACGGTGGGAGCGTATAAATAATGAACGTGTAAATCATCGCGGATTGTCTGCTGCGCGGCGCACCTTTTTGTTCTTGTCCAACGCGTTTTGCACTTTGACACCTGGCTTAAACGCCCTCAGCTGAAGCCGTTTCATTAACTATACGATTATTTTTTATTGCCGCAATTAAATTTCGCTGCATTAATAGTCCTCGTCGGGCGCGGCGGACGTTTTAAATTGTTTGTTATAAATCTGAATTCCCCTCGTGTCTTCCTCTGTCGCTCTTCTTGGAGGGATGAGAGGGGCGTAATGGAAGTTTGCGTTTTGCAACAATGAGGAAAAGGAGGAAAAGTTGAAGCGCACATTAAATTGCTGCGCTCATCAAGAAGAGAGCTCGCGCGCGCTTTGGCGAAATGAAACCGAGTGAAAAATATCTAAATAGACGTTTTCGGTCCCGATATTATTGCGGCATTAGCGCCGTGGGTTGCGATTATATTATAAAGTTTGTCGCGTCCGATTGTAGTGCGCATTCAGTTCTTGTCGCACAACTTTTATCCGTCGAGTGGAAAAGCTTATCTATGCTTTCGCGAAACTTAATTCTCTTGAAAAAAAAAGTCTCTAAAGCAATGTATTTTATAATAAAACAAAAGCAACGAAAGCATATGCTGCGTGAGTGTGTATTTTATAAAATTGCGCAATTCAGTAACATGATATTAAGATTAATCCGCATATAAGTAAGGCTTTGCGCAACAAAGCTTAGCCGGCTAGGCAGCACAAATCCGGCGCACGCGTGCCCCTCGTAAAAACGCCCTCGCATACACACACTTCATGCGCACCGGCTAAGCTCGACGGAACTTAAAATGTAACATAAATTTAATTAGGCAATCTGCTCTCGTTTCGGCGTTAACTTTGCGCCGAGTTAGTTAGCTAGTTAGCCGCCGTTTCAAGCCACTTACTATACTTGCGCTATTGCAATAAAACTACACAACGCGTTTCGGTTTTGACGACTAGTAACCACCAAACAATCCCCCCAGTCTCCCAGTCTCATCCCTTTCAGGAAAGTATTAAAATTAGCTCGTAAAACTTACCGCCGAAGGCAGCAATTACCCTAATTGCAATAAATGTAAATGTACTTTCGGTTATTATTAAGGGATAATCCGCCCAGCATAAGGCGGTTCTCTCCCTCAACTTGCCCCGTAAGACACTTTGCGACGGTAATGAAAACGCCATTGGCGGATTATTTTTTCATTTCGTGAAACAATCGCCCACTCCTTCTTCTTCTTCTTATTCTTCTAACAGACTCGAGGCTCAAAACATCTTCGTACGCATTAAGCAATTAATTACCATTTGCGCTCATTTTTTAAAAAGCCAAACTTTAAAAAGTATCATCCTTCACCCTCGATTACTTGACTTGACGCTGGCTTGGTGGAATATGATTGATTTGCCTTTTTGGTTGCAGCGCCGGAAGGGCAGCTCATCAAACTGGACTTCCGCGACTGGTTCGAGCTGGAGCCGAGCACCGACTGCAAGAACGACTACCTGGAGGTGCGCGACGGTGCGCACGGCTACAATACGCAGGTGCTGAAGCCGTTCTGCGGCAACGAGTTCCCGCCGATGATCACGTCGTCCGATCGGCACCTGTGGATCCACTTCCGGTCCGACGAGAACATCGAGCATCGCGGCTTCAAGGCCGTCTACGAATTTATACCCAGGCCGACTTCACGTAAGCATCACCCAACACGTTGTCTTTTTCATCATTAATCTTATAACATGGTCGATTTTGTGCGATGTCGACGATGGCATACAGAACGGGAGGGGGGGATCCTTTTCAAGGATAACGTGGTAAACGATAAAAAGTATATTCACCTGCGTGTCATATAAGCAGAAAAAATTGCACATATCGTCGTTTTGTAAAGGAAGGCGCGACCGGCAGATGCTTCGTTAATAAAATCCTCTCACGTTTTATGTTGACACACAACAAACAAATTTGAAGGCGTGTGCAAATTTGAAGCCTTATCATTTTCCGGCAATCGCGCAAAATGTGGAATTTGATGCAAATTTATTTTCACAACGGTTAATATATTTATTGCGCATAAAATGCGTTGACGTTTTTAATTTGCAGCGGAATTCAATCTATTCGGTTTTATTGCGTTTTCCAAATCGATATACATGCAGGAAAACAAATAAAATATATCCCGACCGATTTTTTATGGATTGAGGATAAAAAATACACTGTGTTTGTGCAGTTTCAAGTTTATCGTGGTGGAAAAAAAAATAATATGGTGCGTAAGATATTTGCAATTAAGTGACGCAATCGGAAACACCATGAATACTAAATAGATCGAATCGTGTGCAATCATACACATGCTAATTAAGGCCATAAAAATTGTTTGCGTCGTAAATTTCGATTGCATTCCAACTAATTTCATTTCAATGCTGAACGTGAAATTGATCTAATTACTAAACCAGGCGTCATAAAAAGCACGCTTTTGTTCTACATTTCGATTTTTACAAGATTTATTTAAAATCTTAGCCATAGCCATTAATTACTGTACGCTGACGTGTTTGTCACTCATCATATTTCAAACGCTGCCGCTGGTTTGAATTTAAAATTAGCCAAGTCTACTTTTTGCTGTACAATGCTTGTACATTGTACGTTATGACCCAAGTACTCGTGGTAGCTGATCACGATCGGGTATTGTTGGTGGCAAAATGCACACAGGTTAGTAAACAACACGTTCTCAAGTGGCGAAGTGCTGTCGGAGCCATATATCTCCTTCGCTGACACAAAGTGCATATTGGCTAACTCCACCGCCACGGAAGCCGTCCGCTCTTCCTTGTTTTTCATTCGCGCATTTTTGTTTTGCTCTATTAGCGTGCTCTCGCAAACAAGGCGGCAACGGAGTAACCGACCGCGCGACGAACGAATCAATAGCAAATACAGTTGATTAATGGTGTAGTATAAATCACCGATGCTCCGCGTCGGCCAGAAATGTAACGAGTGCTATTTACCTGCTGAACGTAACCGATATGCTCTGCAACGAGAGCAAAAGCCAATTCGCAATTGTCATACTCGTACACATTCATACACAGGACAATGTCGGTTGGGCATTGCCCACTCGTTTGAGCGCTTCGAAATTGGATTTCCGCGCCGGATTTATGCACAATCCCGATTTTTTCATTCTCGGACAATGGCCACAAGCACACAAGGGTGCATATGATCCGCACTATCATTTTTCATATCATGCGCAATCAAATTTTTAACAATTTAAGTGCCTGCGCACATTGATGGATGGATTACGCCAGCGGAATTAGATGCGGTCTCGATTATAATAATTAATCACCTGATCCCTCCTCCTCCTCCTCCTACTGAAATTAATCTTCATTAATTTTACTGCAAAAGGTTTGACAACGGTAGCGTGAAATTTGTTTATTCATATCATCGAATGGCAATCGAAATTGAAGGAAAACAATATTTACGGGAGATTTGAAACGCAAATTAGTTTTTGAAATATGCCTAATAATTAATTTAATGGCCGATTTATTATTACTTAATAATCATTTAATTCGAATTATGCAGTACAAATTGCAAATTTGCATTGTCAAAAATACAAAGCTATTAATGATGTTCATTTAGGCCTTTAATTAAAAACAATACGTCCAGCGGGCGGTTCGTATGCAAAAAAAGCGGCAATAGGAAATTATGAATAATTATTTTCCGGTTGCTGGGCGGTGCGTGCGCCTTTTTCAACTTTGCCTTTTTGTCCGCGGTTAATTATTCATTATGTTATATATTACCGCGGTGCGCACCAAACAAAATGCGATCAGTTTCTCTCCCGCGTGCGCGCAAAAAACGATAATTGCTTTTCATATTTCGATCTCTATCTATGGGGTTCATTGTCGTATTGTGTTTTCACTTTATGCGTTTATGTTTTTCGCGCCGTAATGATGATTAACCGCGCTGTTGGTTTGTATGTGTGTGTGTGTGATGCGGGCGGTATCAATTAATCATTCGCCCTGACTACAACCCTACCGCGGCGCTTCCAGCGCAATGAATATTATTTATACATTCATCTTGCTCGGCGATGAGGTGCGAGAAGCAACGCGTTGACGCAAAGGTTTATTCGAAATTAGAAGAGTTGAGCCCGATGGACGTTGCGTGCAGCAAAAAGGACGACGTTGAACAAAATGTTTTGCCATATCATCAGCGCAAAGCATACACCTTAATTAAAGCGTTTTAATTTTGATCTATCGCAGTGTTTTTATCATCGGTGGCCGCCCGTTTAATAACCATAGATCATCATTGCACTTTGATTGTTGCAGTGTTAACGCCCGAGATACGGCCGTGTGTCATCCACGTCACTGGCGACGAGGGCTTTCCGCGCAAGGCGGACATCAGCAACGAAACGCTCGAGTTCAACGCCAAATACGGCCTGCCAATCGACTGCATATGGGTAATCAAAGTGAAGGACGGCTGGAGGGTGAGTTTCTGCTTTAATACATCTAATAAAC
The DNA here is from genome assembly GCA_030264135.1 of Myllaena sp. GC000078. Lineage (NCBI taxonomy): Eukaryota > Metazoa > Arthropoda > Insecta > Coleoptera > Staphylinidae > Myllaena > Myllaena sp. GC000078. Next base: position 9,410 of record JARJDR010018440.1, on the reverse strand, counting down.
TCGCGACGCGGATCGTAAAAACACTCAATTGCGAATAGCCATCAAATTAATTCATTAAACGAGTTAGAACATTAAGAAAATTTAAATTTATTAGTGTATATTATGCGCTATCGAAGATTAAATCGTACCTGATGCTGGTGGTGCAGTTGCAACGAAATTAAAGTACGAGCAATAATTCAACGTCTTGTCGACCCGTCGACGACTTCGGGTGTAATCTTACCCCGGCAGCGTTCGCGCTAATGAATTGACATTGATTTATCGAAGTAAATGCGTTTATAATAGAGTAATTAAATTCCTCCTTATACTATAATTGCGCAATTAATAGTTGGACGCTAAGAACCGGAATTGAAGTTGGTTCGGCTGCAACCAACGGCTTTGGCAGCATGCACAAACTATTCCTCCTTCGCAAACCGAACACGACGACACCGAAGACGTTGTCGTTGACAACGGTCGCGCGCGCGCCGCCGCCGACAAATAATACAACTCGAGCCTGGAGTTTACCAAGGCGGCGGCGTTCGCATCCTGTTAAGTGCGTCTTGCAGCCGGGATGCAATAATATCGTCAGGGACGCATCTAAAACTTATTCTTAAACTAATCAAACACTATTTACGTGCATTAAGGTATAACTATCATAATTTACAAGCGATGCTGTTGAGATGTTTGAAGAACTTGCCAAGATTCACTCCGGCTCTGTGCGCATTATGTCTAATTTCGAATCTTGTGACATCTTATCGATATAATTGCCTCGCTTGCGATGCTAGTACCAATCGGGGTACTCGGCATAGAATTAGAACATTAATTAAGGCTTCAATGACTTATAGTGTGCACTAGGTAAATCCAAGATGAATTTCGCATCGTAAACGGATAGTAATAATAAATATAGGGTAATATCATAATATTACGAAACATAAATTTGTTAGAATCGTTAACGTTTGTTATGATTATGATTAACTACGTATAGAAAATGATTATTTGAAGTTTGCAATGGCATCGCGAGAAGCACGCACGCGCGCACATGAAATAATTTTATGCAATAGCAGGGTTGTTATTCATGTGCAACGTATAATCGCATAGCGCACGAGCAGCAGGGTGTTGATTCTGCATGCAACACACTCTTCCGGCGTGCGGCGCATTAATAAATGCAATGCACGCCTTTCAACTGCATCGCTGAAATTAACCCCGAAGCCGTTGGGCCGTTGGCTGCACGCTAAATTGTAAATAACGACGGCGCTTTAGAGTCCGCGTGCATTCAAATGACGCTCTTATTATTATGCGCTGCCGATATTTTTCCCTCGAAATTTACTTAAATAAATAAATATCGCCAAAGGCAATGACGGCGGCGCGGCGGGTGGTTGGTGGCTGGCGTCGACGACGTGCACGGAATTAATTTGCCAACGCCGGTTGCATTTTAATAGTGCAAACGTTTAATTGGGTGCTTATCATAAGTAGTATCAGTTAACGGTGGGCACTCGCAAACGTTTTATTTTATGCGAATAAAATAGCAGTTGAAGCTTTATAATTTATGAAATTCTCTGCGTGGGTTATTAATTGGGCGGTGCGAAAATACTGCATGGCGCAATGATTGCAAATAATTTCGTCGTTCAATATGCACTCTGTGTTTATTTTATTTTATTCCATACGCATAAATACAATATTTGCACAGAGTAATTGCGTAGTTGGCAAAAAATAGCAATTACCGTGCGCAGTGCAAAAGAAGAAAAGGAGCTTTAATGCAAGTTTAATTCGATAGAATCAATCTACACACGGCGCGCGCAACAAAATACATAGTAGTCCGTTTGTGGCATAGTATAAATTATAGCAAAAACGTGGAATGAATTACGCGGTCGCGGCTGCTTTAAGTTCTATAGACAAAAATGATGTAATCTATTAAAAGCGGGGCGCCGGCGCCGTGTGCTCTGACCATTCGCGACTCGCATCCTGCCGCATTACGGCTGCACCATCCGCGCAGCTGGACGTGAAATATTTACAGCTTACCGGCGCGCCGTCCATAAAGCTTCCCTCTTCCGGTTGCAACATTTTATATACCTAGCCACTCGCCTTTGTGTGCGCGAGCGCAATGAAAACGAAGGTGTTTCCATTTCCATCCCCCCGCCCCGTGTGTGTGTGTGGTGCGCTGTAAAAAATGTAAGGAATCGAGGATAATATAGTAGCGGGTCACGTTTTGTAATCTTCCGTTTCGCATCTTTTCAAAAACGAGGGCGCAATATAGATATGGGTGATAACTTATCGCGCAGCATTCATATAATGCCTGAGATTGTGCGATTCGCACCAAACATAAGTATGCATATGTGAAGAAAATTCGGTGTTGAGAGGAAACGGAGAAAAAATTCACATCACACGCATGTGCTTTTTTCGTGGAAGTTTGTTGCACGTCTTGATAAATCTCATCTCGAACAAAAGCATCATTTCAACATTATACCACTTTATATGAGTTTCGGTTGTACTTAAATACGGCTTATGCGAACGAAAGGAAACGAGGGCACACATGTCCCGTTGCGCTGCGCTGGCTGGTGCAAAATCTATGAATGGCTTCGTTTCTCAGCTCGTTCCCGGGAAATTTATTGAGCGGCATTGCCCACTTGGCTAATGCCGCATCGGCCATTATGATTGCAGATGGAAACTTTCTTTTTGTCTCCTCATCCGTCCGCCGGTCGGCGCCTCGATTGTTGTATACTGCGTTGTTGTTGTTTTCTTGCGAGCGGAAATGGAAAGTGGCGCGCGATGGCAACGGCAAAGTTAAACCGTGATCTATTCGGTCTGCAATGAATTTCCAATTTCCGCTCTGCGCTCTTGAAACAAACAACAATGTGTGGCAAATGTTAAGTTATTACTTACTTACATCTTGTTTCAACGCCCATTGCTTGGCGGTTTGTTTCATTTTGCAGATACAGCTGCAATTCATACACTTCCAGCTGGCAAAGCCCAACGATTGCGACAGCAACTTCCTGGACGTCTTCTCCGACCGCACCGATATACCGTCGCGCGACAAGAACTTCTGCGGTTCCATCGCCGACATGGTGACGTCGCGCAACAACGTCATGTTCATCCGCTTCTTCGCCGAGCAGCGCGCCACCAAGTCGACGTTCGATGCGCTCTACACGGCGTTTCGCGACGAAAAGTCAAGTAAGTTTTCCGCCCTCCTTCTCTTTCTCTGAACGCCGGGCGTGTCATCTTTCCGCGCGCGGGAGGCGTAAAGCATATTGAATTTCCATTGACATAAAATACACTCGTAGTACTTTCCATTTTCATTTCCGCGCCGGAGGAAAAAAACGAGAGAGCCAAAGTTTGGGATCCAAAGTACAGATGCGCATGGCGATAAAAACAGATAAAAAATAACGTTGTTCACATGCAAACGATATTTTAAACTCGGGAAGAAGAAGTCGAAGAAGTGTGGATGCGAGATGGAAATCGATCCCATTTTATTAGACAATAATCAAACGTATAAATCTATACAAGGCAATGATTGCGTTTCGGGCGCGCCTGCAAATAACATGCGCCGCCGTGCCTATTGAACAATTTGATCTTCTTTTATGTGTAATCAAAGGAGATGAAGATGCACACGACGTGTATAGTGAAAAAGGGAGAGTGGATTCGTTCGTATTCGGCAGCGCGAATGTAATTTCGGTTGGCAGGTGTATGATTTCGATTCACAATTCGCACAATTCAACAATAAATGAAACTGTATTCGGCGCAGCGTATAATTCACCTGATTACTTATCGAACTCGCGCAAAAAGCATTTCGTAATCGAATACGTTCTGCTATCAAAATTTATTATACATGCGATAATTATTGGATTTATTAGTACGTTTCTTGCGTCGCTTTACCACACTGCAAAACGCGGTTTGATTTTATTAAGTAGCATGTAAGAAAGCAAAGGGCATTTTGCAGACTCGGATTGCGCCGGCGACGAATTCAATTGCGAGGACGCCACGTGCATTTCCATCGATCTCAAATGTAACGGCCGCTTCAATTGTAGATTTCGGTGGGACGAGGACGACTGTGATGTAAGTACTACCTACCACTATCGCCAGATTTCGAAGAGACTACATATTTCATTCTTCGTCATGCATATAAAACGGTTTCTTCGGGGCGCGCGCGGACCCATCGACGTGTGGGGGAGGCATAAATCAAAGTAAAGCGCCATGCAAAACGTGTGCGTTGGCTGGCGACATCGTCGACCATAAATAAAGTTATGTACGAACGAACGAACCGCGCTGCTTCCTTGCATCGTCATGTTGATGATGATGATGATGATGATGATGATGATGATGAGTGCATGCTGCGTCGGCGTTGTGCGCGAATGCGAAAGAATTCGGGTTTATTGCGTTAATCATGCTTCAGCGGAGATGCAATGTTTTAAAATTGCATTTTATCCGTTCTGAAATTCATCCTGAGAACAGTCACCGAGTAAATGCGTAGATAGGTCGTTAATTAATTATTAAACACAACAAATGTCAAATTCCATGCAAAACACTCAACTCCATACACGTTATTAGGTTTAAACAAATCACAATGCATCGCGTCGGGTATTAATTAATGCAATTTACCACTTGTATTTTGAAATATACGCGGTGGAAAGTTATCATCCGAACAAGTTGCAAACACTTCAACTTTCAATAGCATGAAAATACCTACTCATACCTACTGCATGGCTTTCGCAATTACGCTAATTTGTTGATATCGTCAACAATTATTACGGTAATTATCAAATGCATTGTCGCTGTGAACTGCATATTGCACACATCCACCCCCTCAATACAGCGCGGTAACGTATGCAATGAAAATGAAGTTTTCGCACTTAATTCCAGCGCGTAGTAAATCTTGCACACTGTGCGCTGGCTGCAGTCTTTGAATAAGCGCGCGAAAGATAAAGATACGACTATTATCCCGTAATAGTTTTGACTGTGGCGTGCGCGAGGGGTTCGTTCGCATTCGAGAGATAAACGATTTGCCAGCGCTTGCTTGCGTTTTAATGGCGCACTCAACTTTAAATTCCACGTTTTCCTACGCGGGTGGGCAAAAAAAAAACCAAAATGAAAGTTTTAGACGTCACGCGCTTTGCCTATTTCACTTTAACTGTGACGAGCGACGAACGGATAAATTACAAATGTTGCCCTTTGATTTATGCCCTCCGATTACACTGAAACAAGCATATTTTAATTATCTATTTCGCTAAATGTTTCGATTTGTTTTATAGGCGGGTCTGATGGTAAGAAAGTTGATTTCATTTTGCGTGCAATTACGTAGTAGAATCGGTACTCGGTTTGTGTGATTAGAATTTGAGGCGCCGAGTATTACAATTATGATTTTTAATTGAATTTATTTTGCGGGGTGAAAACTGGTGTACTTATTGGTAGATTTGATTTCGCAATCGCGTGATCCGCCACATACCTACCCAACATATGTGTGGTGAACACAATTGAGTTTTTATTTCTTAATTAAATTTTCACGCAATCACTGCCGCGTGCAGCCGCCTCGCATTCGCAGGTCGAGATTTCTAATTTTATTACCGCCCCGACCGCAAGCAACGAGACCACAAGCGCAAAAGCACTCTGCCCTCTCACATACTTTCGCTTCCGGGCACAAACTTCCGTTTTTACTCGCTTCAATATTCGCATCAATATACAGACAGTCTCTTAGCGTATTTTCTCATTATATTGCTGCGCTTCAGCGAAAACATTTCAAACATTTTCGCTCTGCGCCCGCAGCGAGGGGAAAAAACAGGCGCGCGCACATCGAAATTTGTGCGAGCGCAAGTACATTGGAAAATGAGGTGCGAGAGGAAAAATAACACAGGTTGAGTGCCTCTCAAACTGCAGCGCTTTCATCTTTCGGCACACGCATAGTTTTGCTTTATTTTTCATAAATTCCTTCCTCCCATACATACATGTGTGCCGCGGGTGCGAATTTTCTTCGTCCTTTGCGCGAGGTCCTGCGAATGCAACCAGTGCGCGAACGCGGTGGCGTGCGTGTGTGTTGTTTTTCGTTTATTTGTTTGTTCTTTGGTTGGAGTATGAAGTATGAAGTAGTTGGTTGCCGAGTTGATTTTGTTTTTACGAGAGACCACGTCGAAATTTGCCATTTTCATCGCTAGTAAAAAGAGCGTGAATCACGCGTTGTTTTATTACGTTTCCTAGTTTCAACTACATCAAAATGCGCATCATTTGCGTCGATGTCGCAATTATTTTCGATGGACTTTTCTCTCTCGTAGAAATAATGGCGCAAATCAAGCGGCGGCGGCGGAGGCGGCGCGCGCACGCTTGTCACACGGTTTTTAATCCAATTTGCCGCCGGCGCGGACGCGGGCGGCACTGTTTGTTTGCGTTTTGCAGAACAACAAAAAGATGCCATTTAGCGAAAATCACATCATCATCATCATGGTGATCTTCTCGCTCATACTCTCCGGAATGTGCTTCACGTTTCTATTCAATTGTATTAAAAAACTCATCAGGGACCATCGAACAATACAGGTAATCATGTTACATATAGGATGCGGATTGGGATTGGGATTTGGCGAAAAACAATTTCATCGCTAATTTTTATTACGTTTGAAATATTGATGGCCGGCGGCGGGTGACAATAAAACGAATCGCCGTAATTTCGCTGATTTATTGCGCATCACATTCGAGGCAATTTTATTATTTAAAGTGCTGCGCAAATTTTTGACAGAATATAAAAACAAATTATGATATCATATCATCATTTTTGGGGACACCAAAAGGACACATTAGCAAATTTGGCAATTTAGCAACGTCTGTTGCAGAATTACTTGCGCGAAAGCCAGCAGCTCAACGTGCTGGGCAAGCAGGACGAGGCGGAGAAGTCGTCGTCCAAGGGCAAAGTCGTGGGGCGATCGCGTTCGAATAGCTCACACTCGTCGGAGCATCGCTTTGGTGGTGGTGGCGTCACGTCGCTTTCCAACACGACGCCTTGCTACGTGCCCGGCGGCGAACTGCTGCCGATCCTCATCCGCAGCAACGATCACTCGCTGAACGGCGACGCGTACGGCAATCATCACCATCATCACGGCATCACTCAGGTGTACGACGATGATCTGACGATGTCGCCCAACGGCGGCGGAGGCGGCGGCCAGCCGGAAATGTGCGACAGTGCGTGCCAGACGCGTGAATCGCTCTTTACAAACAATCCTTACGCGTCGGATCAGAGCACGCCGAACCACAGCATCACGTCGACGCACTCGAAACCGAGCCCGCCGGCGCCGTTCAGCACGTTCGGCTACAAGAAGGAGCCCAAGTATCGCGCCGAGGCAAAGATCGAAATGGAGAAGCTGCAGACGACGGTGCCAGCGTCGACGACGACGACGACGACGACGGGGTCGGGGGCGGCGGATGAGAAGCGGCGGCCGTACAGCGTGCAGACGACCAAGTCGGCGCCGGACGTTATCGTCACGCACTGACATTTGCCGCCCGCCGAGTGGGAGCCGTACAAGCGGCGGCATCCTCGGCAATTCCTACACACCGTCTCGAAGAGTCTCGACGACCGCACCATCATTGCGGATGGAAACGACGACGGCGTGGATGACCACAACGGCGACGCCATCGAAACGCAAACGTACGATGCGGATTTTTATACGTGATACCGCAGATTGGTGCAGACATTATTGGTATGAAATGACGTGCGTTTGGTTTTTTCCTTTTGTGGATATAGTTCAATTTGTACGTTCGAACGCGATGCCATCGTTCATCCCATCGACCAGACGTGTTATCGTTTATATTGTGTGACCTGCAGGATGATTTCGAGTTGGAGCAATCAATTAATTTTGCATTTATCATCCAATCGCCATATCTATTCGTAATTGCACATTTCTTTCGGACTATTGTCTTCCAATTCGTTTTCAGCGTACTCGTACATCTTCCTGCATTCGTTACACAATGAAACATTGTTTAAATTGTATTAAATTTATCATCAATTGCGTTGCATTTGAAAAACGATGCTCTTCCAGGATGCTTTCAAGGATCAATCAATAGCGGAAAGTTATGTTTTGTATAAGTCGTGATTAGGAAATTATTAAAACAGTATTTTAACGATTAGCATGTATCATAAAGTTGAAAAGATATTCATTGAGTGAAATTATGTGAATTTTGAATTGGAGCATCCTGAAGGCAACGATTGCAAAATTGTTATTGAAGGGTTTTCGCAATGATGAATCGATGATGACCGAGAAAGTATTTTTCTATAGGTTTTTGTGCCACTTGTTGGGTTGTTGCATAGCGCTACACTCGCTCATGCAAATCTAAATTAATTGTTCCAAATTGATGCGTTATTGACAGCTCATAGCACGCGCCGTTTATCCACCCCCCGCCTCGATATAACTAAATAAATAAACAATTATTCAGCACACCGTGGCGCATATGGTAGGCAACAGACAAATGATTTGGCTTTTGCGTGCGTGCCAGTTCGCAATTAATTGAATCATTTTATAATATATACATACAGTAAATATGTTCCCCATTCGAAAATCCAAATGTGTGATATAATCATCCGACATTATCACCGTATATTACCATATTATGAATATGTAACAACACGGTTTATTGGCTTTAAACTATATTGAATTTTGTTATCGTATATACGTTGTGTTGAGCGCAACTGCATGAGATTTACTATATTTGAAGGAAAATACATTATAATATAGGTAGGTAATTAATTATATGCGTAAGGGTGAAACATCGATGCGTTCAAACAGCTGACGATGCGAACTGAGAGTTGGGTGTGCGACACTATTGTATATATGTAATTTATTAATTGTATAAAATCAATTAAACAAAGTCGAAATTGTGTTTTAGCTCACCAGTGTTACTTCAGTGGGTGCAATCTAAGTCTACCTCTTCGTGGTGCACCTGGGTGACGCTAAATGAGCTAGTCGCGTAACGGGTGGATCAATCGTGATTATCGGGTTCATGCGCGCATCATTAAAACGATCTTCACAGATTCACGTTTGGTTTTACTCGCGGTCACTCACTGACACACTCTCACTACGTATATGTGAGGCGGAAACAAATTAATGTGAATAAAATAATTGTGTTATTTATTTAATTGTTTACCTTTACCCAATTCCATTCTCAAATTAAATTTGATTTAAATGCGAAGGAGCGGAGCGTGGTGAATGCTTTTATTTTTTAAAATTTGCTTGAATACACACTATATATATAAGTTCCAACATTTCACCTGCAACTACCAAAGTAGTCCAATAGGTGGCATGCACACTTGTGGTGCAAGGAGTCCCGGGTTCTATTCCCGCCGGGGACGGTCCTTTTTTCTAAATGACAAGCTAATTGTCTTCGTCTTCAGCTTCCCATCTAAAACACATTGAGCCGTATATCGTATCATGTGCGAGTGAGAGATCACATTGCATATGCATACGGGG